>JAODAL010030416.1:0-50001 GCA_025379985.1 Phyllomedusa bahiana
CACAAAAAAAAAAAAAAAATGTGCCCCTTTGGGGAAGGCACCCTTGGGAAAGCGTTGTAAGATGTGGGTCGGATTCCATTTAAGAATCCCCCATAACCTTTGGATAGCACAGCTTCTGCCTGAAGACCGGGTGGAAGTTTGATTTTCCCGAGTTTTTCGAAAAAGTGGGGGTGGGGAAAATTAAAAAAAAAAAAAAAAATTTTAGTAAGGGGTTTTCTTTTTATGGGGATGGTTGATGGTCGTTTCTTAGGTGGTTTCCAAATCCGATAACCCTTGCTGTGTGGACATAACCTTACCCCTATATATTAAGAGTCAAAGGGTATGTTCACACGGCTTAAATTGAGCGTTATGGTGCGCTTTTCCCACGAAAATGCCGGAATTTAGGAAAATTTCCATATTTTTTAGAGAGCTATGGTTTTACGCGTTGTCTCCCCTGCTGAAAATGTGTATTTTATGTGTGGGGGGGGGAAATTTACATGTCAATGCATGTCTATAGGGACGCCCCTGTGCTTTGCGATTACACGCTGATCAGCTCCTATGGGAGTGCATACAGCTGAAGATACTATTGCGGAGCACAGAGAGAGGCTCCTGCTCTGCAATAGGGGTCCCGAAAGGCAAGCAGACTTGCGGCCTTTCGGAGTATCCGGCGGCATGCTAAGTCATCACGTTGCCTGCGCGGCCTGATATCATCATGCCCCCCATGACGGGAAAAAAAACGGAGGATCGGAGCCAGCGGGAGAGAGGTGAGTATTGATTTTTTTTTTTTTTTTTATAAATCTGCCCAAAGGGGACATTTTACCCACCTATTCTGCTTGGGGATCCCAAACCCGTCTTATGGGCCCATACCCGCCTATGGGGAAACTATACCTTTCTATACTCCATGGGGGGGCATTTAAACCTGCTACGTAATTTTATTGTATCATTTTATTTCTGAAATGTACCAGTGCTGCTGCATTTTCCCCCCTAGGCTTTTTTTAATCAGGTCATTAAATTTTCCCAGGTTTTGTGGTAAAAAAATTTGTTTATTCAGGGCCCGGGTTATGCTCGAGTATATACAGTATTTAATACGTACAGTAAACACCATGAACAATAAAAACCATGCTAGAATTGATATTTTTTTTTCCACCCAGCCACACAAAACCTCACAAAAAAAACTGAATGAAAAATCATATGCATCCCCATATGAGAACAATGAAAATGTAAACTTATCCCACTGGAAAAGTAAAAAAGTCTTAATGTTTTTTTTTTTGTTTTTTTAATATTGCGACATAAAAACATGATTTTTTTTATTTTTTTTTTTTAAAGGGGTAGTCCTTTTTCGAGACATCCACTTCGCTCCCCGCCTGTTGCTCGCTGCGATCCGGCTCTGCATGTGTATGGGGAGAGCGGCGCTATTACAAGCCTCCTCATTCACTTCTATGGAAGTTCCAAGTATACCCATGTGTGCGCGCTCGACTATATTCAGAACTTCCATAGAAGGCTGGTAATAGCGCCGCCCTTCCCATTCACATGCAGGGCCGGATTGCAGCGAACAACGAGTGGCCAGCAAAGAGGATTTCTCGAAATGGGAGTACCCTTTTTTTAAAAAAAAATAAAAAATATCATGTTTTAGGTCAATAATATTATAAAAAAAAAAAAAAAAAAAAAAAAAATCAAGAGAATTTCCCAAAACGGGACTACCCCTCTAGAATTTATGGATGTGAGGATGGTGCTGTAAAGATTATGTGTTGTCTTAAAAAGTGGGGTTTTGGCATGTAAAAAGAGGAAGTCAAACATAAAGACAGCCCCAGCCGGCAAAAAGTTCTAGAATTTAACAACCGTTAATTATATTACTAATCCCATGCATTAGACACATTTCACAGACAGACTAAAAGCAAAATAAAAACAAGCAAAGCAAGTTATATTCCTATCCTACAACAAGGAAAAAAGGGATATACCACACAAGGAACATAAGAGGTGAATCTTCTAAGCTGCTTGAAAAAAGTAACACAACAACATAGATCCTCAAAAAGTAACAATTGCAAGAAAGGATTTACTTTAAAGTCTTAAACCACTGTTATAGAACCACCCACAGCCTGACCAGGAAGTGGAAGTCTGAAGCTGCCTGTGCTCTGTAAAACAGTATGATGAGAAACCCCCTTTCATGACTATTTACAGCTTTTCTTTTTTACTCTAGAATTTTTTGTTTGCTTTTTTACGAATATCTGGGAGAAATCTGAAAATAAGAAATGTCTTTTTCAGTTTCTTTGTATTATCTAAAAGACCTAAAAAAAGCCATCAGTAAACTCAGTTTTAAAATGGTGTCAAATAGTGTAGGTGTTTTGGGGAGAGAAAGGTGTCGGCCAAATGAAGAAGATGCAAAGTGAAATCCTCTGCGCAAGAAATATTTGGATGAAAGCAAATCTGACAACAGCTCATCACACGTCTATAGAGCATGGTGGCGGCAGCAGGATGGTGGGAACCTCCTGACCTGAGCTGCAGATTTTAAAGGGGTTGTCTCACTACAAGGATTTCTTTTTATGTTAAAGATCTTGCAAAAACAAGTCACTTGGCAATATATGTCCATTAACACTGCCCTACCTATTCCTAGATATCCCCTCTTGTATGGGCTGCATCAACTCCTCAGGTTGCTATAGCTACAGACCTGTTTGGTCTCTCCTGATAGGCTGCCAGCCCTGGTCGCTATAGCTACAGACCTGGTGTCCTTAGCAGCTCGTCACTGCAGGCCAGTAAAGTCAGTAAACACTGAATTCAAAAATGAAACCGAGAACACAGGTCTGAAGTAAGATGAATTGATATAGTAAGACAAATCCTTTAAGGGTACATTCCAAATCAGGTCAGAAAACCGGCAGAACAAAATCCACACAAAAATGGTCACCGGGATTGCACTTTACATTATTTTTGCATGCAGATTCTATTCTGCAGGTGCCCGTCTGAACGCTCCTTTAGGTCAGGTTCATACAGTGTTTTTTGCACGCTATTTGATACGTGTTTTTTTGCAGTGAGGTGTCATAATGCACACAAAAGTGACACTAGGGTCCCATTGAATTAAATGGAAATAAGCGCGCATCAGGCACAATAGCTACGCGTTTCGTGCACAGTTTGCCATATTATGTGCTGAACAAAAAACAGAAATGTAGTAGTGTTATTAGAAAATGCACATAAAATAAACGCAGGTGTCTCCTGTGAATCAGACCCTTGTTTAACTGCACAAAAAATGCCCTGTGTGAACAGAGTCTTAAAGGGAATAGGTCATCAAAAAATTACTTCTTGTTTAACGCACATTTTGATGAATTTTTGGTTATTTAGTTTGTTAAAGTTTCCATATCACTATCAATATTTTTTTTAATTCGTAAATCCTTCAGTTCTCACTTTGGCCACTAGACCTAATAATAGTCTGGCAGTTCCTGTTCTGTAGAGATCACTTCTCTGCAGTCTGCTCATTATCAGCACAGGCAGGATTACACTGAAAGGTGACACCAATGTGTATAGATGACAGAGGATCCACCAGTCACAATAGGAGATGTCACAGCTCCCCCTCTCCCCTCCCTGAATACTGACTTCTTCCCAGGTCACTAAACGTGCCAAGAAAACTCTCCTATAGAAGTCAATGGGTCTGATCCTGTCACAGGCTCCTATGTCCATGAAGCTGCTGTAAAGCACCTCTCTGACTGCTGTTAAAGCAATGCTGTCCCCACAATAGTATATAGATGACTAAATTTAGAAATCTACAATCAGAAAATAAAAACGGCGAAGAAGAAGAGACTATGGATCTTGATTTAATAAGTAAAAAAAAAAAAAAAAAAATGGCAACAGATTCCCTTTAATCTTGCAGAAACCCCTCATTTATTGGAGAATTTCACTATTTATTTTAAGAAAGGAAATCAAAACTCCAAAAATTCTGCTGTGGATCTTAGTGTTTTGCAGCAAAATCCGTGGTTTGTCATATACATTTTTTTTTTTTTTTTTAAACACATTTACATAAGCAGCACTAAAATCTGCACCAATTGGTTCCAATTTTCAGGACCTAAAACAATCAGCCCCTGGACAAAAACTTAGCAAAAAGTTCCAAATAAAATAAGTTCTACACACAAGAGTGCGCTACAATTCCTCAGCAGTGAGGCGAAAGACTGAAAGCATTTTAAAGGGGTTTTCCAAGACTTTAGAAACCATCCTCCCACTTTGTTAAAATAGAAAATGAACCCATACGGACCTCTCCCATCGCCACCGTTCCAGAGCTCATGTGCTCCCACTGGTCTCTCACTGATGAGATCACGTTCATGGATCCCACGATGCTGCAGCCAATCACTGGCCTCAGCAGTCACATGACCGCATGTACATCATGTGACCACAGAGGGCAGCGATTGGCTACAGCATCCTATCAACCATGAACGTGACATCATCAGTGAGAGACCTTAGGGGAGGGAGCACATGAGCTCTGGAACAGTGGTGATGGGAATGGGAAGTATGGGTTAGCACCGTCAGTTTTCAAAATACTGAATCCGCCGATAATCCTTCGGTATTTCTCAGGGCTGTGGAGTCGGTGCCTATTTTGCAGGAGTCGGAGTCGTCATAAAACAGAGCGACTCCGACTCCCAAAATATGTAATAAGTTGGTCCAGTTGGTTCGATGCATAGAGCAAGAGGAATTGGGACCGGCCAGTGCTACTGCTTCCATATCTTCAGCCTCATCACATGAGGAGTGTAATTGATGACATGGAGCAGGCAAAGCGCTGCCCCAGAGGAAAAGATCTGCTCCCAGGGCAAACAGATTTCAGCAACATTTTTCACCGGTTTTCAATGTAGAAGAGTTCAACCATTCATCAGACCTGACTGTGGCTGAGGCAATTCCTTTATACCCTGACATTGTTAGAGATGTTGCCCCTGTGGTCACCGCTTTGCCTCCAACCCAAGTTAGTGTAGAGAGGCCGTTCTCTATCCTGGAAATAATGAGATCAGATGTGAGGTCGTGTATGCAGGATCTGATGTGAGGCGATACTATTTCTCAGAAAAATACAGAGGACTCAAAAATGTTCCCTGCAGCGTTTTGCCATATTTAAATTTTTTGTGTTCTAAAGTCCATATCCAATAAATAATATTTTTACACTGACAAGCCAAAGGGTAACAATGTTTTGAACTTGTGACTTCAGGCTCCATATCTCAATATCCCCACTACAGCTTTGTACATAGGCTAACTGTAATTTTATATAAAGTCTGTACCTATCTTATACATAAATGTGACTTGCAAGTATTTAGCATCAGCTTCGTTCTGCAGATTCTTTCCTGTTGACTGCATTGTGCTGTTTTGCTTCTAAAAATCTAAAAGTTAATTTTTATGTAATTTGTATAGTAATTTGGTAAATTTCACCTTGGTTTTTCAGCTCTGCCTGAATCCTTTCTGGACTCTGGTTCAGATTCAATAGCAGCGTCTTGACCAAAATCCGATCCCAGGTCGCTCTACACATTCCCAATGTTGGTGCAAGACTGGACTTGGATACGAAATACAGCTTTTTCTTCAACTCCGACCCACAAGTGATCAAGAGAAATCAAAAACATTGTTACCCTTTTGCTTGTCAGTGTCTGTTCTACCTAAATAGCTTGATTATTGTATCATAAGGTGCTAAACAGTCCTGATGGGACCCATTTACTACTGTACAGTTTTATCACTATAAAACATGCCGCCGTGTATGAGGGAGTCGGAGGTTTGGGAAATTGAGTCGTCGGGGCTTTGGCTTGCCGACTCCACGGCCCTGGTATTTCTGTGCTGTGTAGACATGGCCTTTAGGTGTTTATTCAGGTTTTGTATCTTATATTACATTTTCAGGAACCATTTGGCTTCCAAATCTGCAATCACAGACATCTGCACAGCACCGCACTATCCAAGCAAGCCATGGGGCTGCGTTCACACCTCCCTCCAGTTTGTTTACTCTATAACTGAGGACAAACCTCTCTCCCTCCTTCTATCTGGTCTCTGCATTCATTCTTCCCTCCTGACAAACTTCCAGGGAGCTTTTCACATAAGCGGATGTGTGTACATCAAGGGTCATACAAATTCTGGCACTTCTATAACTTGTACACTGGTCCCGCAAAATACAATATTAATAGGCTCTGGGGCGACCACTGTATGAGGAGAGCAGAACTTTATGAAAAACTGCTGATTGGTTTGAAAAGCTCCAAAAATGTCTCCAACATAATGTGAAATGAGGATGAAAGAAAATGCAGCAGATACCAAGCCAGATAAAGAGCGTCCTTCCATATAACATCACAGAGAGCTGCTGGGAGCTGGAAATCAGTTTCTAGGAGCTTCTTTGGGTCACAGACTTTATACAAAATGTACCAGAAAATGGGGCAATCACCTGGTGCCTAAAGGAGCCGCTAATGCATGTAAGAGCAGTACAAGAACAGTAGTACCGCACTGACGGTAGAGAGGTGCAATAGACCATCAATCACTCTGCATGCTCCACACTAATAACATGTTAAGAAGCAGTACAAGACATCTACACCGCACTGAACTCTAGAGAGACTCAATAGACCCCGCCAATCACTGCATCACCTCACTAATACATGTAAGAGCAGACAGACATGTAGACCGCACTATACGGAAGAGAGGCGCTATAGACACCAAACACTGCATGCACCTCACTAATACAAGTAGAAGCAGTACAGGAACATGTATTACTACATTGTACTGAGAGAGGCGCGATAGACTGCCAATCACTGCATGCCACCTCACTATACATGTAAGAGCAGTACAGGACAAGTAGTAACCGCACTGTACTGTAGAGATGCACTATAGACCCGCCAATCACTGCAATGCCACCTCACTAATCATGTAAGAGCAGTACAGGACAATGTATACCCACTGTACTGTAGAAGTGCTATAAGACCACCAAACACAGCATGCAACCTCACTAATAACAAGTAAGAGCATACAGGACATGTAGATCCGCACCGTACGAAGCGAGGCGCAACTTCACCACCAATCACTGCATGCACCCTCACTAATACATGTAAGAGCTGTAACAGGACATGTAGCTACCTCCGCACTGTACTGTAGAGAGGAGCTAATAGGACCGGCAATCACTGCATGCACCTCCCTAATACATGTAGAGAGCAGTACAGGACATGTAGTAACCGTCACTCGTACTGTAGAGAGGCGCTATACCACCCAATCACTGCAATGCATCTCACTAATACATTAAGAGCATTACAGGACATGTAGTACCGCACTGTACTTGTAGAGAGGCCGCTATAGACCACCAATCACTGCATGCAGCTCACTAATACAAGTAAGAGCAGTACATGACATGTAGTACCGCACTGTCGTAGAGACGCTATAGACCGCCCAATCACTGCATGCACCTCCCTAATACATGTACAGACAGTACAGGACATGTAGTACCAAGCACTGTATAGAGACGCTATAGACCGCCAATCACTGCATGCACCTCACTAATACATGTAAGGAGCATACAAGGAACATGTAGTACCGCGACTGAGAGAGACACTATAGACCGCCATCACTGCATGCACCTTCACTAATACATGTTAAGAGCAGTCAGGACATGTAGTACCCGGGGGCACTGAAAGATATGCAAAACCGCCAATCCCAGCATGCCCCTGCACTACTCATGTACAGGAAGCATGTACAGACATGTAGTATCCTACATATAGCCCGCACTGTAGAGAGACCGCTAAAGACCGCCAATCCACTGCAGCACCTTACTAAAACAAGTAAAGAGCCAGTACAGGACATGTAGTACCGTGCACTGTAGAAGAGACCGCGATAGACCGCCAATCACTCATGACCTCACAAATACATGAAAGAGCAGTACCGGACATTTAGTACCGCACTGTAGAGAGACGCTATAGACCGCCAATCCCTGCCTGCACTCTATCCTCACAATACATGTAAGAGCAGAACAGGACATGTATAACCCACGCACCTGAGAGAGATGCTATAGACCGTGCAATCACTGTCATGCACCTCACTACTACAATGTAAGAGCAGTACAGGACATGATTAACACGGGCACTGTAGAGACCGCTATAGACCGCCAATCACTTGCATGCACCTACAATCACATTTAGAGCAGTAAAGGACATGTAGTACCGCACTGTAGAGAGACGCTATAGACCGCCATCTCTGCAAGCACCTCACTAATACATGTAAGAGCATTACAGGACATGTATAACCGCCGCACTGTAGAGAGACATATAGACCCTGCCATCCCTGCATGCACCTTACTAATACATGTAAGAGCAGTACAGGACATGTAGTACCGCACTGTAGAGAGACGCTAGAGAATAGAGAGAGAGAGATAGAGACAGAGAAGAGATGAGCAGAAGAAAGAGGGGGGGGGGACCGCCAATCACTGCAAGCACCTCACTAATACATGAAAGAGCAGTACAGGACATGTAGTACCGCACTGTAGAGAGGCGCTATAGACCGCCAATCACTGCATGCACTAATATAGTTTTACATGTAAAATGTTGATGACAGTCGGCTGGATCTTCCGTCCATCACAACTGCCACAGATCAGCAGTGTCTGGGACATTGTAAGGCGAGTGTGGTTTCAAGATACAACGTCCTAGGAAATATCATTGTATGCTGCAACATTGTATCCTGAGGCCAGTGTAACTTAATGAACCGCTGTTTGTGAAATTTTTCATCAGTTTACCCGTCTGCAGGCTGCACTTCTAATTTTCAGTCGTCTGTGAGCTGGAGGGTGTTGACCAGCTGCTATGATGTTTCCCATACACTGCGTGCACAGAAGAGGAGACCCTGCACCCCTAGATCACTATAGCACATAGAAGCAGCATGGAGGATAACAGGGCAGTACTGAGCAGTGCAAGAGTAGAGTCACGCCGCTGTTTTGCACAGGGTTTCTGAACTGAAGTACACAGGACGCCGTTTTTCTGGGTGCCTTTATTTTCAGAATGGAAATGTCTGAATTCTCACATAGTACATAGAAGCTAAAATCCACCTCAAAATTCAGCTTCAAAATCACATCTAAAATTGCAAATCCGCAACGAATCTGTGTGGTTTGTAGACATGGATAGCACGTTGTTTCAGCACTGAAAGAGCCGTGTGAACCTACCCTGCACTGGTGCGAGATATAATAATTCCTAGAGCAGGCATCCTCAAACTGTGGCCCTCCAGAAACTACAACTCCCATCATGCATTTATATAATCTATAACAGTGGGCATGATGGGAGTTGTAGTTTCCCAACAGCTGGAAGATGCCTGTCCTATAGCCATCTCTGCATCTCTATCTTCAGTCACTCTCCCCGCTCCATTGACTTCTATGGGCAGCATATAACCCAAAAAACGTCCGGCGGCTTACATAGACTTCAACATTTTCTGTCCTGCTGCGGCGTTTTTTTGCAACACGTTTCAAAAAACCACCAGGAGCATAAATGAGCTGGGAAAAAAAAAAAAAAAAAAAAAAACAACACCACGTTCTGTGGAGACTACTGAACGGTTTTACTCTTAACTCCTTCACGACCGCCTACCAACTTTTGACGTTTGCTGGTGCGAGTCGTTCGTCTGCAGCGACGTCTTTTGGCGTCGCTGCAGACATCGGAGTTTGCGGCGCCCGGCGCCACAGCTGCGCTGTAGTCGGGGCTCTACTACACAGCCCTGATCCCAGCGCAGCTCCTGCAAGCACCGGGCAGCGGGGGAAACCTCCACATCCTGGTGCTTTAACCCTTTGATTGCCGCGGTGCGTTACCGTAGCACAATCAAAGTGTTTCCCTGCTCTGTCAGGTGATCGGGACACCCGGTGACTTGACAGAGCCCGGGGACGGCCCTGAAACAGTCAGCCCTGGGGACCTAGAGTGGCCCCAGAGCTGTCTGTGTAACAAGCCAGTGATCAGGGCAGACTGTGTGCTGTCCTAATCACTGCCTGTGTCAGACTGACACAGATTATAATGTATTAGCATATATGAATATGCTAATACAATTATAAGCGTGTAAAAAAAAAATGTAAAACAGTTCTCCCTTCATAGGAGTAAAAAAAAATAAAAAAAATTATGAAATAAAAAATTGTGCATAAATTACACACAAAAAAGCCTACACATAATTGGTATCCACACAACCGTAATAACCTGTAGAATTAATCTAACAAGTTACGTGTGAAATGAAAAATGGTGTAAAAAAAAAAAATAAAAAATTTTTTTAAAAAAAATTAAATAAAAATTTTGCAATTATTTAAGTGAAAAAACTTTTCCCCATAAAGACAACTTGTCCCAAAAAAAAAGGGCCTCCTAAAAGGCATTGAAAAAAAAAAAAAAGAACAACGTTGAAACGCAAGGAGGCAAAAACAAAAAAATGTTCTGGTCATTAACTATTTTTCAGTTATTCGGCTTAAGGGTTTAAATTCTATGGTACCTTTTTTTAATTTTTTTAATAAAATAAAAATGCTAAAAAAAAAAAAAAAAAAAAACACACAAAAAATGTGATGGAGAATAGCCAAAGAGTCCTATGTAAGTACAGCGAGGGGTACGTCAGTGGCATCGAACGTCCTTCAATTAGAAAACAAACCCCCAACCGTCCTGCGGGTTCCGGACCCCCAGATGCAGCTTCAAAAACCCTCATCTGCTTCCTATTGTGATAAATTTTCCCCCCCATGTGCCTTACAAGTAGGAGGAGAACACGCAATGAACCCGATCTATAAAATACACTGGAGATTCTGCACACAGCAGAGACCGGCAATGTAAGCTAGGAGAGTATTATAGCTCTGCAGTTAATCATTGAAGGACCTGACCTATTCTCTCATGTATCCCTGATCCACAAGGTAGAGCAGAAATGATCTCCGCAGTACTCTATGCTAAATAATTAGATAATCCTGTGCTTCACATCAGCCACACATGAGAGACTGACCTCCTGTCTACATACAGTGGGGAAAAAAGTATTTAGTCAGCCACCAATTGTGCAATTTTCCCCCCCTTTTTAAAAAATGAGGGGGCCCCTGAAGTGACCTATAGGTCCTCAACTATGAAGAACAAAATGAGAAAACAAAACCCCATTGTTGATTTGGAAAAATTTTTTGGGAAAAATTATGGGGGAAAAATAAGTATTTACCCACCCAAACAAGAAAAGGTTTTGGTCTACGACCTTAACTTCTTCCTTAAAAGGGGTTTTGCCAAGAAGTGAGTTCCCTACCTTTTATCTGCCCAGGAGAAAAGATAAACAAATCATGAATGCTGCAGTGGTGAGAGGAGGGGGGGGGGGGGTAGGAGAGAAATAAAAAGGACGTCGCAATTTTTTACCAAATAATAACATTACAACAGTTGATTTCTTTACACAGAAAGCTCATACACTGCATTTTCTCCCAAGCCCCTTCAAAGTATTCAGTTCCCCGTCATAATAACAAGTGCAAAAAACCGCAAAGGGGGTCAGATCAGCTCCGTCAAGTGTCCCGGCGTTCTAAAGTAAAACTTTTGGGAAACCAAAAGGGGACTGAGCAATGTGTAGCCCCTCACAGGCTTCACTTTTTTTAATCACATTTTTTTGAAAAATGATTAAATACCCTTTTTTGGAGGACCCCCGTCATATTTCATCGTGGCAAAACCCCTTTAAGGGGTTTTGCCGGACATGTCTTAAACCCGTAAGAATCAAAATGTAAACAAGCCACGGCTGAAAGCGAGGAGCGGGACAAGCCCCGACACAGGCCATGATAAGGGATCGTGTGAAAGTTCACTCAAAAATAAATAAACTAGTGGATTTGTTTTTCAAGAAAACAGCTTTCTCCACAGAGTGAAAGCTCCTTCATGTTCCCTGTCACAGATAAAGCCGGGTCTACTCAGATAACACACTACAACTAGTGGATTCTGAAAACAAAACAAACATTTTCTCCCGGGGTCCCTTAAAAGCTTCTTAAGCTCCCTTCATCAGATAAAGAAGTGTGCTCTGGAAAAGGGGCCCAGCAGACACAGCTTTGTGGCGTATTAATAGAAGCTTGAAGTAACTAAGGGCGGGTAGGCACCCTGGCTCTCTCGGCTGAATTTTTGAAATCACATATATTTAAAAATGTTTTAAATACCCATTTTGGAGGATCCCACGTCAAAAAATTACATCGTGGCAAAACCCCTTTGCCCTCCCTCATTACCTGTAGTAAGGCCCCCTGTTTAACTTTTTTCATATAAAAAAACCCCTTCCCAAAAACCCCAAACATCACACTCCAAACTCCATTGGTAAAGCCCAAAGGCTGTCGAAAGAATTCAGAAACAAAATTGCAGAAGAGTATGCACTGGACTGGTGGTTCGACAACGCCATTGCACACAACAAAATGGTTCAAGATGTATGGATGCAAGAAAGTGAGTGTAAGAAAAACAATGATACTGAAAATATTTCCGGTGTGTTAGCAATATTTTCCACAAAATAGACAGAGTGGTTCTTTAAGATTAGAACCAACACAACGTGGCTGATCGAGTACACACCGACTAACAAGAATGAATGATCTAAAAGGAGTGTTCCCACCACTCTCCATTCTAATCAATGGGAGTTCTGAAGAACACACTGCTCCCCTGTACTGAGAAATCCTATAGAACAAAAATTTGGAGGGGTTGTGCGCAAGCATGGCCGGCTCTCCATTCTGAGGCGTAACCTTCGGGGGCCCATTCCTGAGATAGATGCAGATCCCAACTCCATGACCTGCACCATCCTAGGTCGCCTCAAAGTCCAGGTGTGAACAAAACTTTAAAAAAAACCAAACCAAGCTAGAAACGTTAGCAAAAAAACTTAGGGGTTGAAGGATTGGGGCCCAGTATGCATTACAACATAACCAATCAAGTTTTTGGGGCAATGTAAAGTTTTTACCGGCTTTCAATAATTTCAAAAAAAGATAACATTCAAAATGTGATGGAAGCCGATATTGAAATTGGTCTGAATTGGTCATTTACACACAGAGACATTTTAATTGGGTCGTCCCACCCCCACCTTCCTGATCGGGCACATTTTCCTTTTCCTTAGTACATGCAGATTTGACCCTAAAACGGCAGTCCCAGACTTACCCTTTTCCGATTTTACATTTGCCCCTAGTTAAAACTGAGACTTATTGATTTGGACTTGATTCCATGTTCAAGGGAGTAGTACTGTAGATGCAAGTTCCAGCATGCCACAGCAGCACATGAGTTGAAATCTCAGACACAGACATCAAAACAAATGTAAAAACCCCCCCGCCAAACCCCAAAAACAAAAAAAAAAAAACCCCTTTCGTGTTGGGTTAATGAACAAAACCTTTCAACTTACAACATTCAATTAAAAGGGGTTTTGCCCAAATTTTAAAATTGAGGTGGGAAGTTTTTAAATTTAAAAACAAACATTTTCCCCTTTTTAAAATCATTAAAAATTCGGCACCTTTTTTTGTTTTAGTGCCCCTTTAGTGATCATTGTTAAAGCTCGTCTCCGGGGTAGCCCAGGGCCGAGAGCTCCTCACTCCTGGTCGCAAAATGCTAGAACACCTCCCCTCTCAGGCAGTATGGTGTTCAACCCGGGTGCTGTCATTTACCCCCGTGTCCTTAGTAATTAAAGATGAAAATAAATTAAAAAGAAACCTCAATCGGGTCTGTGAAGAAAAAGAGAAAAAAAAAAAAATACAGATTTGATTCCCGCAGGGCTTAAAACCCGGGGGACCTTTATGCCGGGAGGAAAAACTGTGCCTTCAGTACTCACAATGCTTTCATAAACAGCCCTTTCTTTGAAACAGAGAGGAAAAAGGCCTGGTGATGTCACCCTCTGGGTCAAATGACAGAAATTCAAAAAAAATACACATCCCCCCTTTGAGCACAAGAGTGAAAGCTGATGCAGGAGGTTAAAATGAATCGGGCAAAGCCCCTTTAAGAACAAACCTATAGTCCCCATCCCGTTCATAACCTGGGGACTGTCTGTAATGCTTTCTTGCACTCAGTTATTCTACACATTTTTGGGACTTTTTTGTGGAATCGTTTTCCTTATTTTATAATATTTTCTCATTATTAAAAACAAAAACTAAGACATTTTTTCATTTTATTAATTATGTTTTTATTGGTGCTACAATAAGTTTTGCAATTGTGTCACTTTTCCATCATGGATGTTTATATATAGGCGATATAAAGTTTTCGGTTCATCAGGGCCAGTTTTTTTAATTATTATTTTATATGTTGTGGCCCCATCAGGTCACAAAAATACCTTTTGGAACATTTTTTCCCTCACTTTTTTTTCCCTGGATTTTCCCCTTTAGCGATTATTAGCCCCAGTTACAGGAGAAATACAGGGAAATCTACCACCTGCACTGACTACAGATCTGGGTCTAATAAAACCCAGCACCGGCGCTTTGAAAACCCGACCCCCGACCCGGGAAACAGGAGGTGACCGGTCATTGTGGTGTATACACCGCAAACGGAAGGCCGGGGACGGGACAAAAGATCGTGGAAATAAGTTTTTTGTTTTAGAACGCATTTAAGGGTTTAAAAAAAAAAAAAAAATTTTTGGCAAACCCCCCTTTAAAGGAAATGTGTCATCAAAAAAAAACTTCTTGTTTTAAATCCATTTTTTTTTTGTAAAATATTTTTTTTAGAAATTTTTTTTTTGTTTAAATTTTTTACATCCTTTTTAAAAATTTTTTAATAATTCTTAATCCTGTATTTTCACTTTTGGCCCCCTGGCTTGTTTGCCTGCTTTAACAAAGTCAGAGAGATCTTTTAAGCAGCTTCTGCACATAGGAACTAAGGGGGTTTTGCCAGGAAATGCCTTTTTTGCCCAAAAAGCAAATGTAAACAAACCACTGAGCTGAGAGGAGAGAGAGACACAGCCCGAGCCAGAGCCATGCATAAGGGGTGTGGAAAAGTTCAATCAAAAAATCAAATACAATAGGGATTCTGTTACAAAAGACAACACCTTTTCCCCAGCGTTGAAAACTTCTTATGTTCCCTGTCATCAGATAAAGCAGGGATCTACTCAGATAATCACTTACAACTAGTGGATTTGTTACAAAAGAAACATTTTTACCGGGGCCTTGAAAACTTTTTCATGTTCCCTGTCATCAGAAAAGCAGGGATCTATCAGATAACCATTCAATATGGTTTTTGGGATACAAAAGACAACATTTTCCCGTGCCTTGAAAGCTTTTTGCCCCCCCTTTACCAATAAAAGTGTGATCTGCGCAAGCCCGACCAGCAGCTTGGTCAGGTCGTATCTAAAGAAGCTTTGAGTAACTAAGGGGGGGTAAAAGGCACCTGTAGCTCCTCAGGCTGCAATTTTTTTAATCACACCTATTTTGAAAATGATTAATACCCCTTTTTGGGGGATCCCAGTCAACATTACATCGTGGCAAAACCCCTTTAAGACAAATAGTCCCCTTGCTTTTATAGGAGTTTTTAGTATGTCTGTGCCTGGGAATAAATCATGTGCAGGGAGGTGAAAAGGGGGAACTGTGACATCTCCTCTTGTGACTGGGGGTCCCGGTTATCTTTTCAATGGTGTCTCTTTCGTTTGACCCTCTTTTGCTGATAATGAGCAGCAAATGAGAATCTTTTCTACAGAACAGGAAGGCAGACTATTATTAGGGGCTTAGTGGCCAAAAAAAAAAAAAAAAAAAAAAAAAAAAAACTGCAGGACTTAAAAAAATTATTGAAAAAAAATTGAAAAAAAATTGTTCTCACTTTGTTCATTCCCTACAAACGTTGATAATGTTTGCTCGTTAAACAAAAAATGTTATGCCGATCAGTTTTTCCGGGCAGTGAGAATATGCTATTGATCAGACAAACTATTTACACACAACACTTCCAATGAACATTAGTCAGGTAGGCCACAAATAGGGCAAAAATATATGTGTGAACCCAATTGCTTCCGACAGCTCCAGTTTGGAGTAATTCTAATGGTTATATTAAAGGGAATGGGTCATCAAAAATGACTGTTTAACTCACGTTTTTATGTTAAACACATTTTTTAAGAATTTTTGGTTGTTTTTTTTTTAAATTTTTCATATCACTTTAAATATTTTTTAATAATTCTTAAGTCCTGCAGTTTTCACTTTGGCCACTAGGCCTAATAATTGTCTGACATTTCCCTGTTCTGTACAGAAAGATTCTCAGTTGTCTGCTCATTATCAGCACAAAGGGGGTCAAACTGAAAGGAGACACCAGTGGGGAATAGATAACACAGGATCCACCGTCACAAGAGGAGATAATCACAGTCACCCTTTTCCCTTCCTTGAACAGTGACTTCTCCCAGGTCACAGAGCATGACTAGAAAACTCTCCTATAGAAGTGAATGGGACTGAGTTCAGTCTTAAGTCTCCTATGTGCGTGAAGCTACTGTAAGAAACCTCTCTGACTGCTGTTAAAGCAGTGAAAAAAGGGCCCTAGTGGCCAAAGTGAAAACTGCAAGATTCAGATTAAAAAATATTGAAAGTGATATGAAAAAAAAAAAAATTTAAAAATTTTGGGTTTTAAAAAAAAAAAATGGGACTTAAACAATGACTCACTTTGACGACACATTCCCTTTAAAATGTAACTTAAACCAAAACCCCAGTGAAGGGGTTGTCCACTAGTTTAAAGGGAAGCTATCACATTGAACCTGCCCTCTGATCTGCAGGCAGCATGCTATAGAGCAGGAGCAGCTGAGCAGATGAATATACAGTAGAATTTGTTTTGGAAAGATTCAGTAAACCTTGCAATTTTCTCATTAAATGTACTGCTTATTTTTAATTTAAGGAGTCCAGTGGGCGGTCTTACCAGTGACCGACAGCTATCTCTGTATGTGCACTCATACTAGGAAGGCTGTCAATCACTGATAACACCGCCCACTGGACTGCTCAACCCACAATAAGCAGTAAATTATAGGGGATGTCTCACTTTAGACAGTGATGGCATATAGCTAGGACATGCCATCACGGTCTGATGTGTTGAATAGACGTAGGACCTGCACCGATCTCCAGAACGAGCCCCGAAACCTCTTCATTTTGAACGGAGGAGTGGTCAGGACTCTACCATGGACATGAATGGGAGCTCCGAGTGTAGTCGAGCGGCGATGCTCAGCTGTAATCAGAACTCCCATTAGTGTCTCTGGAAGAGTCCCAACCAGCTCTCACGACCCCCGAAACCTCTCTCTTCTGAATGGAGGGTTGGTTGGGACTCTGCCGGGGACACTAATGGGATTTCTGATTACAGCCGAGCATCGCCGCTCGACTACACTCAGTGCTCCCATTCATGTCTATTGTAGAGTCCTGACCACTTCTCCGTTCAGAATGGAGAGGTTTCGGGGCTCGGTCTGGAGATAGGAGCGAATCCCATTTCTGGGGAAAACATCTATTAGACAGTGATGGCATGTCCTAGCGGTAGGTCATCATCATTTAAAGCGAGACAACCCCTTTAAATTAAATAAAATGACCAGTTCTGCTGAACCTGTCCAAACAAAAAGCTCCTGCTCCTCTATAACATGCTGCTGAGAGATTACATAGCAGGACCACTAACTGGTTTCCTTTAAAAGCAGGTGATGGTTGGGGGAAGGGGGACTTAAAAATAGAAAAAAAACGTAACCAGTCCATGAAGCCCACTTTGTTCCAGCTCTGCCAATGCTCCCAGCCGATGGCTGTATCATCACATGACCAATGAACTTGACATGATCAGTGTTGACCTGGCGAAGCCGGACTGGACCATGATTCACAGCCATAGTCCCCCTCACTAGCACAAGCTATTTTTAATATAACAGACAACCCCTTTAAGTTTACAGCAGGAGTGCACAACCTGCTGCGCCCTCCCCCACCCCCAGGGGATCACATGTGGCCTTCAAATCAGCCCCCAAACATCTGGACTAAAACAATCATCTAAGAGTTATCAAGATGGACAGTCTGTTAAAACAATAACAGTATTCTACTCATGGCACCATTATGGTGGGGTCTGTATGGACGGCACTGTATATCCATCTCTGTTATAATGGGCACTGTAGGGTTATACAGTGGGTAAAATAATTGAAGTAAATTATATTCTAACAAAGAGTGCTATGGACATGAAAATTCTCACTCCTGATCGTCGGTAACACCCATAGAAACCACACAGGCAAAGAAATCAAATCCATAGATGGCTGAAATGAATGTTGTGTGTAATAAACGAGAGGATGCCACTGGGAAAAAGTATTGAACACCTCATAGGAAAGGAGATGCCCAAAAGCCATGAAAGTCATAACACCAGCTGAAACCAGTAATTATAAACCAATCCTGCTACTTAGGGTGCTTTCACACGGTGCACTTTTGGTGCATTTTTTTAGCAGAAATGCACAGCATTAATAGCTGTGCATTTCTGCACCCCAAAAAAAAAACACGGTGTGAAAGCATCATTAGTGAAAAGTAACACCTCGCTGTTTCAACTGATGGCTTACAAAAAGGTGTGTCTCATTATCAAGGTGCCACACTAGAAGCATCTCATGATGGGTAAAACCAGTGAGCTGTCTCACGACCTTTGCAACCTTCTTGCTGCAAAACATACTGATGGCATTGGTTACAGAATTACTTCTAAACTACTGAAGGCTCCGAGTGAAGCTCTGTTGGGGTCATAATCCAGAAGTGGAAAGGACATCATTTCACTATAAACTGGCCACAACCTGGTGCTCCCCACAAGATTTCAGACAGAGGAGTGAAAAAGGAATTATCCAGAAGATTTTGATCCAAGAGCCCAAGGTACACTGCGGAGAGCTACAGAAGGACCTGGAATAGCAGGTACAATTGTTTAAAGGAAAAACATAAAGTAATGCACTCAACCTCCTTGGCCTGTCTTCAATGGGACGTCCAACCTCCATGGCATGTTGGTCGTTCAACCTCCAATGGCTGTCTGGAGTTCAAACCTCCTGGCCTGTTTGGGACGTTTCTATCCTCCTAGGCCTGTATGGACGTTCAACCTCCATGGCCTGTATGGACGTTCAACCTCCATGGCCTGTATGGACGTTCAACCTCCATGGCCTGTATGCATGCTCCACCAACGCTAAGACTCTTACTGATGAACAAAAGCATGCTCATAGCTGGTATTCAGATCAACAACATTCAGACAAGCCTGTGAAGTACTGGGAGAACATAGTCTGGTCAGATGAGATCGAAATTGAAATCTTTAGACTCCATAATACACAATATGTTCAAAGCCAATGCATATCACTCCAAAAACACCGCACCAACAGTGCAGCGCGGAGGTGGGAACATCATGGTGGGGGGTGCAGCATATGGAACTCGCAAACTTCATATAATTGAAGGAAGGGTGAATGGACAAATGAACCGAGACATTCTTGATAAAAATCTGCTGCCATCTACCAGGATGATGAAGATGAAACGAGGGTGGACATTTCAGCGAGACTATGAACCCAAACACACAGGAAACTCTCCATTGTATCAGAGAAAGAAGATAAAAGTTGCTGGAATGGCCGAACCAATCACTTGACCTAAATCCAATTGGAAATCTATGGAAGGCTCATTATAGACTATGAAACGAGGGTGGACATTTCAGCAAGACAATGATCCCAAACACATGGCCAAGGAAACCCTCAATTGGGTTCAGAGAAGGAAAATAACAGCTTGCTTAGACTGGCCGAGACGATCACTCTGAGATGATAAACCCATAATAGAAATTCTTTATGGAAGGAACAAAGCTCAGAGTCCTTGACGGAGCCCACGGAAGCTTCAGGATGTGAAGAGTGTTTGTGTGGAACAATGGGCTGTGATCCCACCTGAGCAACGCAGACGACTAGTTCCTCCTAACAGGAGGCGTCATCACCAACCAAGGCGTTTGTACCTAAATACATTTCAGTAAACGTGTTCAATACTTTTTTCCTTCTTTCTTATTATTACACCTAATGTATGGACATCTATGGTTTGATTTCTTTGCCTGTGTGGTTTCTATGGGTTGTTACCGACATCTGGTGAGAATTTCATGTCAATAGCACCTTTAGAAATAGATTTACTTAGAAAATTGGTGACACGTTCGATATGCACTTCACCCCTTGTATGCGCCATACTAAGCAGCTTTAAACAAATTGTCCCATCTTGTAAGTTTGGGTCTAAGGCCTGCTCACAGATTACCATCAGCCTGCCGTAGAGGATGAGAAATGGCCAAACTTGCCCAATTTTCCTTTAATTTCTATAGGGGTCCCAAATATACCCGCGCACACTCTCTCAACGTATTCTCATTACTATGTATAAATGACCCCCCTGCCGATGGTCGGCGTCTAGCGAGCTATAGGCTGCCTCAGACTCAAAGTTGCAAGATTGGACAAACTCTTTAAGGACCAATCCAGGCCAAACGGTTTCCGTTATGCCTAGTACATGTCCACCAGTGTTACCCAGGTTTAAAAAGAGCATTCCTTTCTGACTCGATCATAAAGCATATCTATGAGATATACTATGAACGGTAAGTGTGGAAGACGTCCTGGTGAGGTGGCCATGCAATTCCCTGACTTCCCCGGGAGGCCCTAAAGTGGAACCAAGTACAGGCAGTCCCCGACTGGGGCGTGCTGGCACTTGTAGTTCCATGTTCCACAGCAGACAGAACTGTGGAACGACAAGTTCCAGCAGGCCCACACGCAGCACATAGAAGGGTTGAAATTTCGTAAACAGGGACAAAGACAGCAAAACAAATGTAAAAACCCTTCCCAGCACTATCCAAAAATAAAAAACTTTTTGTGCTGGAGTCACATGTAATACATATACCTGTGCTGACTTATACATAAATTCAACTTAAGAACAAACCTACAGTCCCTATCCTGTTTGTAACTTGGGGACTACCTGGACTATCAGACATTTTGGGCAATACAGTTGATCTGCCATAAATGTCTCTAATTTTTATTGTACCCATCGGGAGGGGTATAATCTAACATGTGGACCCCAGACCAGAAAAGGTTGGGGGGGCTTGTAGTTTACACCATAAGATATTGCAGGATAAGGCCTCACGCACACAGAATTTATGCTCCCAATCATGATGTCTGTCAGGATGCCATGTGAAATTTGTCCTGACGGATACCACGGTGGAGCCATAGAGTTTTATTGGGCACATGTAGTTCAACTCAGACATTGATTGGGTGGTTCCTTTTTTTATCATTTTTAAAAAAGTTCCCCTATGTACGACTTCCTGGCTTGTCCCCGACTTCCCCTTTGCAAGTTCTAATAGAACAGCAGTGAGAGGATTGCTTGACAGTCCTTTCTGTTCTATTCTAGTCCGAGAAATGTAAATATTATCAGCAACAACCTGATACATTTGAAGAAATTCCCCCCCTATTTGAAAAAGATTACCATATTCACTTTTATGTATTGCTCATGGTCTAACATAATCTTATCTATCATGGTGGACAGAACAATAGAGCACTCATGTCATTACCTAATAATTTGTAATGAAACTATGCAGAGAAGAAGGAGCTGAGGTAAAGTGAGATTAATTTGTCCTGCCAAAGAAAAGTTCTCTCACAGCTAGAAATGGACAATATTTTATATGTAATTTTTTATTGCATAGGACTGCTGAAATTATAAAAAAATTATATATATTTGTTGCCAAAAATTGTTTAAAAAAAAAAAAAAATTATAAAATTTCCAGACATACATAGTTTTTTTTAACACAAAATACTCCTTTCCGAAGACAGTGTCCCTATAAATGTTTCTACAACTATTATTATTTTTTTATTCCTAAATTACTTAGGAAAGTCTTTAGAAAGGATTGCACTGAGTATACCGCACAGTTAGATGTCATTCTCTAATATTTACTTGAGATTAGTTACAGAAATTTCTGCAGTGGAAAATCCATTCTGTGCATCTCAATAGAGCTGTTTAGGCGGAAACCCCTGAAGTTCTCCAAGACCCATTCAGAGGAGCAGGACAGTCGCAGATATTTCTGCAACAAATCTTGCGCATATGGATATAACCAGAGGAGGACGGGCTGCCAAGAACACAGCAACAATCAGATACATGACCCTCAAAATGTTTATAGGCTGAATGCTCCTTCAAGTGATTTCCAGGTACTTTCCGAATAACCTTGATGACGATGCCTCCTATCAATAAGAGCAACAATGTTGCAGATGTAGAAATAGGAGAAAGGGAAAGTGGAGGAAGTTCCTAATACAATGTAACTTGCTGCATACTTCAGGGCAGCATTAGGCTACATTCACACTTGCAGGAAATGCTGTGGATTTGCATCAGACTGTAAAGATCTCGTCCCCGTGCTGCAGACACCTCATGCATGGAAAGCTGGGAATAGTGCAAATTTTAAAAATTCAAGCTGTAGATTAGTCCGGGATAGACTTGGTTTTTAATGTTGCAGTGATGAAATCTGCAGCAAAATCCACAATAGACCATGTGAGCAATGGGTGAAATTCTGCAGCGAAAACCTTTTATTTCAAAAGGGGGGAAAAAATGGAGTTTTATGCACATTTTCTTTATAGGAGGGGTCTTTTGGTTTATTTTGTTTTTGCCCCTGCTTTCATGTGTTTTTTCCCGTTCTGTTAAATTTTTTGTTAATTTTTTCGCCCTTCCCTTTGGGGAAAAGTTCACAAAGGCGGGAAAATTTCGCTTTGTATTTGTGCTGCAATGCGGGCGAAGGGGCGCCCAAAAATTTCGGTTTAAACCACAGCTTTTTTAGAGAAATATTGGGGTACGCCTTCTCTGCCCGCTTTACTAAAACGACGTTATTTTTTAAAAGCGGGGAGATAAGGGGCAAGGGAAAATTCGCAGCGGGAAAAACGCTTCGCGGTGTAATGAAAAGGTTGGGGGCCCGGGAAAAAATTCCCCCCCCCCCCCCCCATTTCCGCGGGAGGGGCGCCCCGTATACGCGAGCTCCCAAAAACCACAAATGTTTGGGGGGGCGTGTTACAGAACCCCAAAATTAAACCCACCCCCTCCCCCCCCCCAAAACTTTCAGGTCCCCCCCGCAAACCCAAAAAATTAAAACCCCCATCCCTAATAAAAAGGTCCCCCGCCCAAAAACATGGGGTAAAATTTTGGTTTGCCCCCCAATTTTTGCCGGTTTCCCCTCCCCTTTATTGACTTTCCATTGAAAAATTACACACATAAAAACAGACTTAATGCACAAGGATTTCATTTTTTTAGGCACTGAATAACACATCACCCTGACGTTTCCCAAAAAAAAAACCATAAAATTGCATGGACCCGTGCGTATTCCCACCCCAAAAAAATGGGAAAACTATTTTGGGCCCGATTCGGGGAAAAAATTTTTTAAAATGTTTTAAAAAAAGCATTTAAAAAAACCATCATATGAGCCCAGCCTAAAAAATTTAGGGAGCTTTATTTCCCCTCGGCCCCGGTCCCCTTTACGAGCGGAATTCCTTTAACCCCCCTTTAAAGGTTTTTCTGCCCAGGGGTTAAAGGTTTACTTTTCTTTCCCAATCCCAATTTAAAGGTTATTTGGGAAAAATTTTGGGGAATTCCCCCCCGGGCCTCCTGGGGAAAAATTTTTCCTTTTTACCTTGGGCCGTTTCTCCCCCGAAGGGAAGCCTGGGGGGGTTTTCCCAAAAACCCCTTCCTTCCCCACGGGGGTTTCCCCCCAAACCCTTCCCCCCCGGGCCCTTTCCCGCCCCCTTCCCATTCAGGGTGTGGGCTTTTTCCCCCAGTTCAGCCTCCCACCCTTTTCCCTTCAGGGGGGTGGGCGGTTCCACAGCTTTAGACTCCCACTTCCCTTCAGGCTGTGGGCCGGGTTTTCCCCCAAACCCCCTTAGCGGGGGGTCCCACTTCCCATTTCCAGGCTGTGGGCGGTTCCACAGCTTCAGCCCCCACTTTCCCCTTTTAGGCTTTTTGGGGCCCCCTTCCACCCGCCCCCCCTTTCAGCCTTTTCCCACTTTCCCATTTTTCCCGGTTTTGGGGGGGTTCCCCCAGCCTTCAGCCTCCCCACTTCCTTTAGGCTGTGGGCGGTTCCCCCCAGGCCCCTTCCCCCCCTTTTTTTCCCCCAAATTTCCCCTTCCCCAGGCTGTGGGCGGTTCCAAAAGGGTTCAGCCCCCCCCCCCAAAATTCCCACCATTCCCCCCGGCCCGTGGGCCCGGTTTCCACAGCTTTTAGCCTCCCACTTCCCTTTAGGGCTGGGAGGGGGGTTTCCCAGCCCCCCCTTCCGGCCCTCCCAACTTTCCCATTCCCCCCGGGGCTGTGGGGTTCCCCCCGGTTTTCCCCAACCCCCAAACTTCAGCCCCCCACTTCCCTTTAGGGGGGTGGGCGGGTTCCCCAGCTTTGCCTCCCCTTCCCCATTTTTTCCCCCTTTATCCCCCCTTGGCGGGGCCTTTTGGGGGGGTTCCACGCTTCGGCCTCCCACTTTTCCCTCAGGC
Organism: Phyllomedusa bahiana; assembly: GCA_025379985.1. Taxonomy (NCBI): domain Eukaryota; kingdom Metazoa; phylum Chordata; class Amphibia; order Anura; family Hylidae; genus Phyllomedusa; species Phyllomedusa bahiana. The sequence goes on from JAODAL010030416.1 coordinate 24,277, forward strand.
TGTGGGCGGTTTCCCCCCCCTACCCCCCGGGGTTTCAGGCCCCCCCTCCCCTTCCCATTCAGGTTTTTGGGCGGTTTCCACAGCTTCCCGCCTCCCCCCTTCCCCTTCAGGCTGTGGGGGTTTTCCCCACTCCCGCCTCCCACTTTTCCCCTTCCCCGGGTGTGGGCGGGGTTTTTCAGCTTTCCCGCCTCCCCCCTTCCCCTTCAGCTGGGGGCGGTTTTTCCCCAGCTTCAGCCTCCCCCTTCCCCTTCAGGTGTGGGCGGTTCCACAGCTTCGCCCCCCAACTTTCCCCTTCAGGGTGTGGGCCCGGGTTTCCCCCCAAAAAGGGGGGGTTCCCCGGCCTCCCATTCCTTGTTTAGGCTGTGGGCGGTTTTCCCCACTTTTAGCCTCCCCCCAATTTTCCCCTTTAGGGTGTGGGCGGTTCCCACCCAGCCCCCCCTTTAAACCTTTCCCACTTTTACATTCCCCGGCCTGGTGGGCGGGGTTTCCCAGCTTCAGCCTCCACTTCCCATTTAGGCTTGGGGCCCCCCTTGGGCCGGGGTTTTTTACAGCTTCAGCCCCCCACTTCTTTTAGGCTTTGGGGCCGGTTTCCCACAGGGGGGGGATCAGCCTTTCCCCCCACTTCCCTGGTTTGGAAAAGTTTAAAAGGGGGACATTTTTAACCCAACAGGGGGGGGATTTGTTTTTGTTTTGGGTCCCTGCCAAATGCTGATTATTCAGGGGATCTCCCACAATTTGGGTTTTAGAAATTTGAATTTCCAAAAGTCCTTTTCCAAAACTTCTGTAAAGAACTTAAAAGGGGAAACTGTGCAAATAGTGCAGGCGATGCAGAATTCTCTGGTGCACAAAATTTTTGGGGGGTTTGGGGGAAAAAAAAAAGGGGACCTAAAATCCCAAAGGCCAAGATGTAGATGAGCCCCCTTTACCCCTGTGGGGAAAACCCTGTGAAGAAATGCAAAAGAAATCGCCCCCTTTTTTCCCCCTTTTCCAAAAAACCCCCACAGACTCAGATTCTGCATCAGGAAATAAATCTGTCGTGTGCACAAATCCTTAGACACCCCCCCTTTTCCTTTTCACTTTTTGGGGGGGAAGCAGCCTGTTTTGTTAAATTCTACCCTTCCTCCGCAATTAGGCTGTTCTCCCCCCAAAGGGTTTTTGCATTGGGGTTTAATCCCCACAGCTGAGAACAAAAGCAGTTCACTGTGCACTGCCCTGGCTTCCCAACGAGTGCAGGTAACACACAGATCCCACGTGTTTCATCCTGTACTTGCTGGAACCTGCAGCAATCTGCAGTGAACGACGACATGTGATTCCAACCTACAGAGGCGGAGGTCATATTTACCAACCCCTCCATCTGCAAAGCGAGATGCAAAACCGGTGGGAGGGGGTAAAAAAAACCTCGCCCCAAAAATAGGCATTCCCAGGTGGATGGGTGCGGTTCCCATTGGGTTGGAGGTGTTCCCAGAGGACTTAAAGGGAATGTGTCATCAAAAGTGACTTATTGTTTAACTCAAATTTTTATGTTAAAACACATTTTTTAAGAATTTTTGGTTATTTTTTTATTTTTCCCTATCACTTTTAATAATTCTTTAAGTCCCGCAGTTTTCACTTTTGGGCCCCTATGCCAATCTAGTCTGACACTTTCCAGTTTGTACGAAAGATTCTCAGTTGTCTGCTCATTATCAGCACAAAGAGGGTCAAACTGAAAAGGGGACACCAGTGTGAAGAGATAACACAGGATCCACCAGTCACAAGAGGAGATGTCACAGTTCACCCTTTCACCTCCCTGCACCGGACTTCTTCCCAGGTACAGAGCAGGACTAGAAAACTCCTATAAAGTCAATGGGGACTGAGTCAGTCTTTAAATCTCCTATTTTGCTTGAAGCTGCTGTTAAGCATCTCTTGGGCTGCTGTTTAAAGCAGTGCAAACAAGGCCTAGTGGCCAAGTGAAAAACTGCAGGACTTAAGAATTATTAAAAAAATATTGAAAGTGATATGAAAAATTAAAAAAAAAAAAAAATAATAAAATTCCTAAAAAATATGTTTAACATTAAAATGGGACTTAAACAATGACTGATTTTTTTGATGACATTCCCTGGTGTAGTCCAGTAAAATAATTTTTTATTTTTAGCACACTGCTGCCCATTGAAAAATTAAGCGGTTGTACTCAGCACCCCTCTCCCCTCGGTTTCAGAACTGCTCTGTTCTTACCCTCTGCTGGATTTCTGGTTTCTTCCAGTCTTGATTTCAACAGGAAGTCAAAAGCCACGTTAACCGGTAATGTCAGCCAATGACATGTGACCACTGCAGCCAATCAGCAGCTGTGGCAGTGATGTCCCTAGGGAATCAAGACCAGAAGACAAAATAGAAAAACCAAGAACAATGCAGCACTGGATCCAAGGTAAGGGGAGAGGCGAGTAGAAATGTCTATATATTCAATAGGCAGCAGTATGCGAAATATAAAATAAACTGGACAACCCATTTAAGTCCTGCCCCAGGAGCAGCACCCGGAAACAACACTGCATTACCCATTCCAAATTTGCTAAAAATAAAATAATTTTTTTAGCTGGATAACCCATTTTAATTCCAGCCCTGCAATGAACCACCGTTCCGCCCCGGGAATGGGCGTCACCACCGATCCGCAAATTTTTGAGGTGCCGAGGGTTGGGAGTTGTGCATGACCCCCACACTTTTGCTAAGCATAATATTTGTAACTGGACAATCCCTTTAAAGGGGTTTTACCACAAAGTAAAATTGAGGTGGGAAGCTTGCAAATTGAATAATAAACTTCCTCATTCATCATTATTAAAAATTCTGCACCGTTTTTGTCTTAGCTGCTCCTTTAGTGATCCATTGTTTACAGCTCGACTCCAGGGGATACGACCAGGGCCAGACATGCTCAGACATCACTTCTCCTCTCAGGCAGCTACTGAGTGTCCAAATCCCAGGTGCTGTCACTCTACTCCCGTCCTCTGTGCTCCTTAGTAATTAGTCAAACAGTGCAAATAAATAAAAAAAGAAACCTCAAACAGATCTGTGCATTAATAAAGAGAAATAAAATCCACAGGTTTGGTTTCTGCAGGGATTTGAACCTAGGACCCTTGTGTTGTGAGGCAAAACATTTACCACTGAGCTACATTGTAGCTACTCACAGCTCCATTCATAAACAGACCTTTCTTTGACTACAGAGAGGACAGGCCTGGTGATGTCATCCTGCTGGGTCACATGATATGCAATTCAAACAAATCACACACGCCCCCTTCTGAGCACACAGAGCTGAAGAGCTGGATACAGAAGGTATGAAATGAGATTGTGGCAAAACCCCTTTAAATCTTCCAGAATCGGGAGAGAAAAGGTTGTCAAGAACGGCATGAAGAACACTCTCAGTCGCTCCCTATTGCTTGCATTAGGAGGGCAATAGCATTAGCCCCTATGATATAGGCCTACACGGATGAAACCCTCCAGAATTTCCAGCTCCTCTCTGTTTCGGAGGAGCGCCGCCCTCATCGATTGCAGAGCATTCATCATCCAGATTGTCCTCCATGGCCCAGGTGAGCGGACACTGGTGACTACAGGCTCTCGTTAAGCAGATGTGCCTCTTGCCTCATCCTTCAGCGTCTATGAGGCACAAGTGCAGCAGTCACCAGAGCCGGCGCCTCGCAGGCTTCATGACGTTTATTGAGGCCTAAGTTACATGGTTCATTTTTTGTAGCCTAAATGCGCTTTTAAAATTGCAAACGGTTCAGTCCGGGGTTTACCCCACATGGGAGGAGGGGAAATCCACAGTGGATGATAGCGCATGCACTATATGGGTACGGCCAGACGCTGGGGTTATCCTACAGGAAATATCCGTCGTGGAATCCTCGGCAGAGATCTGAGGCGATTCCGTGGATTTCGGACGCAGGTTATCCTCATATTTAAACGGTTGTCTCACTACAAGGATCGCTGCTTTTATATTAAAGATGTTGCAAAAACAAGTCACTTTGCAATGTGTGTCCATTAAAAGTTTCCTACCTATTCCTAGATATCCCCTCTTGTAAGGGCTGCATCAGCTCCTCAGGTCACTATAGCTACAGACCTGTTCGATCTCTCCTGATAGGCTGCCAGCACTGGTTGCTATAGCTACAGACCTGTTCAATCTCTCCTGATAGGCTGCCAGCACTGGTTGCTATAGCTACAGACCTTTGATCTCCCCCCTGATAGGCTGCCAGCAGGGTTGCTATGCACAGACTGTTTTGATCTCTCCCGATGGGCTCCCAATCTGATTGCTATACTCAGACCTTTTGACCCCTCCTGAAGGCTCCAGTGCTAACGCTATAGCTACAGACCTGTTCAATCTCTCCTATGGGTTCCCAGCACTTTTTTGGCTATAAACGACCTTTCACCTCCTATAGGCTGCAAGACTGGTTGCTATTACAGACCTTTTTGATCTCTCCTGATAGGCTCCAGCACTGGTTGCATAGCTACAGATCTTTTTGATCTCTCCCATAGGTCCCAGCAGGGTTCACAATTTTAAGTCAGACCAGATTGAATCCTACCGATAGGCTCCAATGCTGATTGCATAGCACAGACCTTTTCGCTCCCCCTGATGGGCTGCCAGCACTGGTTGCTATACTACAGATTTTTTCGATCTCTCCTGATAGGTGCCAGACTGGTCCTATAGCACAGACCTTTTTTGATCTCTCATGATGGGCGCCAGGGGGTGCTTAGCTACAGAATTTTTCCTCAGCGCTCATCAGGGCAGGCCTGTAAAGCCATAAACACACCCCAGAATTCAAAACTGAAACGGAGAAAACAGGACTGAGATGAATCGATGTAGTGAGACAACCCCTTTAAGGAGACCCCTTTTTTCCATGGTGCAGAAAAAATGCTTTCAAGCAGATCCTCCGGATTCTACTCCGGCAGACATGATGTGGGTTACATCATGTCTGCCGGAGTAGAATCCGGGGAGGATCTGCTTGAAAGCATTTTTTCTGCACCATGGATTTGAAATCGGTGTTGTGGAAAATCCGTGCAAACTACAGCACAGACCGGCCACTCACCTGAATGAAAGTCGGCACAAGGATTTTAACGTGGAGTCCCTAAGGGGACGTCCACAAGACCATGAGGATTCTGCCATTGAAACCCGCTTTGTCTTTAATTTTTTAAAGGGGAACCCCGTCACCTAGTTTTTGCCCCCCCTTTCTGAGGGGGCAAAGCCAGTGTCAGGGCCTGCTGTTTCCCGCCGTGCCCCTTTTTTTGTAAATGCTGGGGGGTTTTTCGGTATTTAGTGCTCAAATCTTATTCATGAGCAGGTGTTAGCCCCGCCCACCAAAGGCTAGCCCCACCCACTGACAGTTATTCACATGTTTCTACCTATTCAAAGTAATAGGTTTATCAATTGAGGTAGGCGGGGCTATTCTCATGTGGGCGGGGTTTTAAAAAACTGACTCTGAATGACTTTTCTGGCTGAAAACTGCAGATTTGAGCATTAAATACTCGAAAACTCCAGCATCTTACAGAATAAGGGACACAGCGCTGGAAACAGCAGGTCTGACACTGGCTTGTTCTGTCCTCAGCAAGGGGGGCATAATCTATGTGACAGGTTCTCTTTAATGAGCATTTTTCACTAAAGTAGATGCTTACTGCAGGTGGCTTTACAGGTTTTTTTGGGGGGGATTTGGGTTTACAGGCGGATTGCAGGCAGAAAGCGTCCACTTCATGGCCACTGTTTCAAAGACGTTAAAAACCACATGCAACACAGGTACAGATGTCTTGGGCGACTACTACATGAGGATTTTAGCCGTCCCATTGACATCAATAGTAAATTTCCACAAGTTTTTCTCCTGAAATGAGCATGATTGAAGTATTGTTACTGCGCGGGGGGTTTGAAAACCGGGCATCAAAACTACACTTCATATGAACTACAAGGTGTATTTTCCATTGAGGTCAATGGGAATCAGTTTCTTTCAGTTTTCAATAAGGATTCATGGCAGAATCCAACTAGAAATCCTCGTCCTGTGAGAAGCACATTCTGAATTCTGCTCACACGGCTGATTTTCAATGCAGAATCCAGTATAAATTCACTGGTTCAGCACGGATTTTCTATTGTTAAAGGGGTTTTGCCAGGACGTGCCTTATCTGCTAAGAAGCAAAAGTAAACAAGCCACGGCTGAGCTGAGAGAGCGAGAGAAGACGCCAGAGCACAGAGCCATGCATAAGGGATCGTGTGAAATGTTCACTCAAATAATCAAACTACAACTAGTGGATTCTGTATACAAAAGACAACACCTTTTCTCCACAGCAGCTTGAAAGCTTCTTCATGTTCCCTGTCATCAGATAAAGCAGGGATCTACTCAGATAATCACTCTACAACTAGTGGATTCTGTATACAAAAGACAACATATTTCTACCCGGTGCCTTGAAAGCTTCTTCAGCTCCCTCTCATCAGATAAGAAGTGTGCTCTGTGCAAGCCCAGCCAGCAGCTCCTGTCAGGTCGTATCTAATAGAAGCTTTTAAGTAACTAAGGGCAGGTAAGGCAGCCTGTAGTTCTCTCAGAGTCTTCACTTTTTGTAATCACATATATTTAGAAAAGTGATTAAATACCCATTTTGGAGGATCCCACGTCAACATTACATCGTGGCAAAAACCCTTTAATGTGGATTTGATGCTGAATTTAGAGGCAGATTTCCGCCTCCACATACTACCCCATTTCCCAGCAAATAAGACACCCCCAAAAATAAAACCTAGTGCATTTTTTTATGCAATTCAGAGTTTGGCTGCTTTTGCTGATGTTTGTGATTAAATCACTACAGTATATTAATACATATTGAGGTTTTGTTCAACAATAAATGTGAATTCTTGTTCATAGAAAAAAAAAAAACAGCCCCTAAAAATAAGTCTTAGCTCGTCTTTAGGAGCAAAAATTAATATGACACTGTCTTATTTTCGGGGAAACAGGGTATGAGAGGTTTTAGCACTGAACCGACTTAAATTGCCGACTCTCTTTTTAAGTGCCAGGGACAATCAGCGCCGTGTGCACTCATTTTCCATTGGAAACAAATTTGAAAAGGATTGCAGTCAGATTTCATTCTGATGAGGATTTACTGTGGAGTCCAGTTCAAAATCAGCCGTGTGACCATACACCAAGACTCTAAAGTGTTGTCCAGTAGAGATATTGTGCAGATATACACACACACACATCCAGTTAAAACCAGAAAGTTTCCATCCACTATATAATAAGTCCCATCTGCAGGTTTTTCTCACTATCTGACATGAAATCAGAATAAACCTTCCCCGTTTTAGGTCAATTAGGAAACACAATTATTTATATTTGCCAAATGCAGAGTAATGTGATTGAGAGAATTGTTTAAGGCATTTTTATTACTTTCTGCAAAGTAAAAAGTTTCCATACACTGGGATTACTCTGCCTTTAAACAATTTGGGACCGTCCATATCATTATGTCATGGCTTTGGAAGCTTCTGATAGCTTTAGAATAATTCGAGACACAGCTGTGTTTTTTTTTTAGTGCACACCAGAAATGCACTGCTTCTGTGTGTAACATCATGGTAAAATCTAAAGAAATCAATCAAGATATCAGGAAGAGATTTGTGGACTTGCACAAGTCTAAATCATCCTTGGGTGCAATTTCCAGATACCTGAAGGAGCCTTGTTCATCAATAAAACAATTATACGCAAGTACAAACAAGATGGGAATGTCCAGCCATCATACCGCTCAGGAAGGAGATGGGTTCTGTGTCTCAGAGATGAACGTGTTTTGGTCCGACATGTGCATATCAACCCAAGAACAAAAGCAAAAGACCTTGTGAAGATGCTGATGGAAGCTGGTAAGATTGTGTCATTATCCACAGTGAAACGAGTACTGTATCAACATGGGCTGAAAGGCCGCTCTGCCAGGAAGAAGCCATTACTCCAAAAGAAACATAAAAACCAGATTAATGTTTGCAAATGCACACAGGAACAAAGACCTACATTTTTGGAGACATGTTCTCTGGTCTGATGAAACTAAAATTTAACTGTTTGGCCATAATGACCATAGTTACATTTGGGGGGAAAAAGGGAGAAGCTTGGTAGCCTAAGAAAACCATCCCAACTGTGAAACACGGAGGTGGCAGCATCATGTTGTGGGGTTGTTTTGCTGCAGAAGAGACTGGTGCACTTCACAAAATAGATGGCATCATGAGGAAAGAAGATTATGGGCCACATGTATGAAAACTGTCCAGGTCTAAAACTCGCTTTGTTGCCCATAGCAACCAACCAGAGCGTCCCTTTAATTTCATATCGTGCTCTGAAAAAATAAGAGGGGTGCTCTGAGTGGTTGCTATGGGCAACAAAGCGAGTTTTAACAGTTTTTCTACATGTGGCCCTATGTGGCAATACTGAAGCAACATCTCAAGACATCAGCCAGGAAGTTAAAGCTTGGGAGGAAATGAGTCTTCCAAATGGACAATGAACCGAAGCTACTGCCAAACTGGTTACAAAGTGGCTTAAGGAGAACCAAGCCCAAATGTTTTGGAGTGGCCATCACAAAGCCCTGAACTCAATCCTATTGAAAATTTAATGGGCAAAGCTGAAATGGCCGTTGTGAGCAAGGGACCCCAAACATGGCTCAGTTACACCAGGAAGGAAGAATGGTCCAAAATTCCTACCAACTATTGTGAAAAGCTTGTGGAAGGATCCAAAAGATGTGATCCAAGTCCTACAGTTTAAGGGCAATGCTACCAAATACTAATGAAATGGAGGAAACTTCTGACTTTGTAGAAAGTAATAAAAATGCCTTAAAAATTCTCTCTCATTTTTCAGACATTTGGCAAATACAAATAATTTTGGTTCCTAATAGACCTAAAACAGAGAAGGTTTATTCTGATTTCATGTCAGATAGTGAGAAAAACCTGCAGATGGGGCTTTATATATAGTGGATGGAAACTTTTGGTTTCAACTGTGTGTGGGTGTGTATGTATGTATATATATATATATAATCTGTACAATATCTCTACTGGACAACACTTTAGACGTCTAGGTGTATGTTCACATGGCTGATTTTGAACTGGACTCCACAGTAAATCCTCATCAGCATCAAATCTGACTGCAATCCGTTTCCAATGGAAAATGAGTGCACCCGGCGCTGATTTTCCCTGGCACTTAAAAAGAGTGCCGCCAATTTTTTAATCCGGTTCAGTGCTATATATATATATAAATAAAAATTGGGGTGATAAATTAAAAAAAAGTTAGCCTTACCTAGCTGCCCCCCGTGCTCATGGTGCTCCTCCCAACACAAAGGAGAGGCTTGCGCTACATTTACTTACAATGGAGCACAAGCCCCTCTAGAGTGTCAGGGTGAGAATCTGGAAGTGAAGATGAGTGAATCAGTAGGAACTCGGGGGTGACAGCGGCGGGGGACAGCTAGGTAAGTACTACTTTTTTTCTTCCTTTTTTGGACCACCCCGGCCCCAGTAGATATATATAAACAACGCCGTGTGCACTTATTTTCCACTGGAAACAAATTTGAAACGGATTGCAGTCAGATTTGATTCGGACGAGGATTTACTGTGGAGTCCAGTTCAAAGTTAGCCATGTGACCATATTCCAAGACTCTAAAGTGTTGTCCAGTAGAGATATTGTACAGATATATACACACATACTATATATACACACACACAGCTGAAACCAGTAGTTTCCATCCACTATATAAAGCCCCATCTGCAGGTTTTTCTCACTCTCTGGCATGAAATCAGAATAAACCTTCCTTGTTTTAGGTCAATTAGGAACCAAAGTTATTTCTATTTGCCAAATGCAGAATAATGAGAGAGAATTTTTATTACTTTCTGCAAAGTGAAAAGTTTCCATACACTGGGATTACTCTGCCTATAAACAATTTGGGACAACTCATATGATGGTATCAGGTCTTTGGAAGCTTCCGGTTTATTGGCAACATGTGAGTAAATTAGAGACACAGCTGTGTTTTCTTTTAGTGCACACCAGAAACACACTGCTTCTGTGTGTAACATCATGGGAAAGTGTAAAGAAATCAGCCAAGATATCAGGAAGAGAGTCGTGGACTTGCAGAAGTATATATATATTCCATGCAGAAATTGACACAACACATCCATTGTTGTCATGAAAGAAGAATAGATTTTTTTTGACAAATTCTGTGAACTGTGTGTTGCAAATTAAAAATTCACAATAAATATTTTAAAAATTATTAGTTTTTTTTACCACTACAGCAGCAAATACACACCAAATTGTACAGTCTGAACAAGATAGACCGCTGGATCTCCAGGGTCATGATGTTACATCGGCAGATCACATTGTAGGTTTATCACAAGGCATTTTGGGAAAGGAGCTGGGAAGCTCACTGCGCCCTCTATTGGTTGTAACAAATCTTCAATTTACTTCTGATTCACTGAATCTTTGAGAAGCAAAAAGGAATATAGTCAAGCCAATATACGCTCATCTATATGACCAGTTTCGGGTTTGTCCCCTCACAGTGTAAGGCAGAAGCGATACTGGCTTGCCTGGGTGGGAGGCAATGAGTGGCTGAGAGAAGGGGAACATCTCTCCTTATGGAGAGCACCAGTTAAGGTGTGTAGTTTTTTGATTGTCTTTTAGCCCACTACTAAGCATCTGCATATCACAAGTCATTATGGGATAGAAGCTGGTAAGCTCAAGCGCCCTCTATTGGTTTCAACAAATCCTCAATTTAGTTCCGATTGTAGCTTTAGTCAGATGCAAACCCTGTGCAATCTGCTCTGTCAGGAGACCGACTACATGGAATAGGAGCGACCACAACCGTGCAGCAAGGATCAGTGGGTCTGTATTTTATTTTTATCTATTGCCCTTCTGGTAACTGGAATCATAACTTGCTTTTTTCTTATATCTGAAGTCAGCACTAATCTTCCTAGTAACCTGCCATAAGCGTTATGTGTTTAGTTATACATAGAGAGAGACCGTCCCATCCAGGGACAAGGGCAGCTTGGAGCCCCTGCACAAGAACAGTGTATGGTCCCCAATTAGAGGGCACCCTCTATCATGAATCAGCTCAGGTCCATCAATTCACCACTAGTTGTGAGTCATGGAATTCACAAGCTCAGATTCTTCAGAGTATTTCACCTTATTTCATGTGGATTTGGGGTCAATTTCCTACTCGCGGGTTATAGTGAGAAACAAGTCCAATCCATTCCTCAAGTTTCGGAAACGGGTCCATGTTAAAATCCACATACAGATGTTTCGGGCCGCATTTGGATTTTTAGCCGTCCCTATAGACATCCATAGTAAAATTCCACACATTTCCTGCCTGGAATATGACCAACGAATGAACGTGCTCCAAGTTCTTTTATGGCAAAAAGGTTTTTTTTTTACGACCGTTGACAATACACGCTGTATGAACTACAAGCCAAATTTTCTATTGAGGTCAATGGGGGAGGTTTACTTTTGGTTTTAGATAATTTCACGTCTGAATCAGCTTCTCTCCTCTATTATATAACTGAGCTCAGCTTCTCTCCTCTATCATATAATCCTATATATCACAGAGCTCAGCTCCTCTCCTCTCCTCTATCATATAACCCTATATATCACAGAGCTTAGCTCCTCTCCTCTATCATATAACCCTATATATCACAGAGCTCAGCTCCTCTCCTCTATCATATAACCCTATATATCACAGAGCTTAGCTCCTCTCCTCTATCATATAACCCTATATATCACAGAGCTCAGCTCCTCTCCTCTATCATATAACCCTATATATCACAGAGCTCAGCTCCTCTCCTCTATTATATAACCCTATATATCACAGAGCTCAGCTCCTCTCCCTCTATCATATAACCCTATATATCACAGAGCTCAGCTTCTCTCCTCTATCATATAACCCTATATCACAGAGCTCAGCTTCTCTCCTCTATCATATAACCCTATATATCACAGAGCTCAGCTTCTCTCCTCTATCATATAACCCTATATATCACAGAGCTCAGCTCCTCTATCATATAATCCTATATATCACAGAGCTCAGCTCCTCTATCATATAACCCTATATATCACAGAGCTCAGCTCCTCTATCATATAATCCTATATATCACAGAGCTCAGCTCCTCTATCATATAATCCTATATATCACAGAGCTCAGCTCCTCTATCATAAATCCTATAAACACAGAGCTCAGCTCCTCTCCGTATCATATAACCCAATCATCACAGAGCTCAGCCCTCTCCGCAACATATAACCCATATCACAGAGCCACTCCTCTCATATAACCCTATAATCACAGACTCAGCTCCTCTATCATATACCCCTATATACACAGAGCTCAGCTCTTCTCCTCGATCAATAACCCTATATATTCACAGAGCTGGCCTTCTCCGACATAAACCCTATAAATCACAAGCTAAACTTCTCTCCTTATCAATAACCCAATACACAAGCTCAGCCCCTCCCCTCATATAAAACCCTAATATACAGACCTCAGCTTCTCTCCCTTTATCATTAACCCATATACACAGAGCTAAACTTCTCTCCTCTATCATATAACCCTATATACACAGAGCCAACTTCTCTCCTCAACATATAACCCTATAATCACAAGCTCAGCCCTCTATCATATAACCCTATATATCACAAGCTAGCTCCTCTTTTCATATAACCCATATATCACAAGCTCAGCTCCTCATCATATAACCCTATAATACAGAGCTCAGCTCCTCTATCATAAACCTATATACAAGGAGTCACTTCCCCCTCAATAAAAATAACCCTATATATCACAGAGCTCAGCTTCTCTCCCAAAAACATAAAACCCAGGCCACTCCTCTATCATAAAACCCAAAAATTCACGACTCACTTCCTTCCTCTATCATAAACCCAAAATATCACAGAGCTCACCCTCTCCCTCTATCAAAAACCCTATATATCACAGACTCACTCCCCCTCCCTCTATCAATAACCCATATATCACAGAGCTCAGCTCCTCTCCCTCTATCATAAAACCCTTATATCACGAGCTCTGCTCCTCTCCTCTATCATATAACCCTATATATCACAGAGCCACTCCCCCCTTCAATAACCCTAATATCACAGACTCAGCTCCTCCCCCTACCATATAACCCAAAATAATCCAAGCTCAGCTTCTCTATCATATAACCCTATATATCACAGGCCAGTTTTCTCTATCATATAACCCAATATCACAGACTCACTTCTCTATTATAACCCTATTTTCACAGACCACTCTCTATCATATAACCCATATATCACAGAGCCCAGCTTCTCTACAAAAACCCTAATATCAAGAGCCACCTTTTTTTCCTCTATCAATAACCCTATTATCCAGAGCTCCGCCCTCATCATAAAACCCTATATATCACAGAGCTCAGCTCCTCTATCAAATAACCATATATATCACAGAGCCCAGCTACTCTATCAAAAACCCTAATATCACAAGCTCACCCTCTACATATAACCCTAATATCACAGAGCCACTTCTTCTCCACATCATATAACCCATATATCAAGACTCACTCCTCCCTCTATCATATAACCCTATATATCACAGACTCACCCTCTATCATATAACCCTATATATCACAGAGCTCAGCTTCTCTCCTCTATCATATAACCCTATATATCACAGAGCTCCGCCTCATTCCTATCTTGAATATACAACATACAGCACACTCCCTCCAGCACGGTGGTGACAGCGCGGGTGTAATCTTTGGCGCGTTGCTACAAATGACAGTTTTTGAATATATTGTTGCCAAACAAGCTGTGACATTTCTGAAACAATGACAAATACAGTTCTGTAAACTCCGTACAACAACCCCAATAAACAAGCAACTCTGTATCCAGCAACCACCTGGAAACCAAGCAGAACTCTGCAACAGTACAGGACGGTGACAATGTCCCTGCAAATCGTCACTAACAGGATCAGCGAGGACCCGGCCTCAGGGCCCCCAGTGCATTACTCAGAGGCAGAGGGGGGGTGGGTGCACATCACTCGTTACTCAGCAAACGTCGTCACAGGAAGAGACGAAGCCTTCACATAGAGAGTGACCGTCCACCCCTGCAAGAGGAACAATGCACCAAACTGGGGGTCACAGATTACAGCCAAACCCTACCCAGACCTGACAATACAGGAGGACCGGTCACATTCAACATGACACGACAGGATATTTGGGCCGGAGCTACCCCCGGCAGGGCGGCCATCAGTCATCTATTCACCGTTTCAGGGCCCCATACGGCCAAATCAAATGGGGCCCCCACCCATTACTTGTTCCTATTTTTTAACATATCAGTGGCCCCTGATAGGAGAACTGCCCGTACTGCCCTATTGGCACCCCTGTACCCCAGACCACCCTGGGATGACAATTTTGGGGCAGGGCTAGTACAAGCGCAACCCCTTTAGGGAACACTGTGAAACCAGGGGCGTAGCTATAGAGGGTGCAGAGGTAACAGTCGCTACCGGGCCCTACAGCCTGAGGGGGCCCAAAAGCTCTCCTGCCACAGCATTGTAAGTGGCACATGGTGGCTGGGGGGGCCCATTTCACTTGTTGCACTAGGGCTTCAAGTTACACCTCTGTGTGAAGCCCTTTGGCGGGCTGTATGCTGTGCAGGCCTGTGCAAGGTGATCTGTCGGTAGCCTTTTATAAAGCAGGAGAAGCGGAGCAGATTGATATATAGCTTGTAATTTATGTATTAAGATTTCTACTAATTCTGGCTTAAAGGGTTTGTCTCACTACAAGGATTGCTGCTTTTTATGTGAAAGATCTTGCAAAAACAAGTCACTTTGCAATATATGTCCATTATCAGTATCCTACTTCTGAGATATCCCCTCTTGTATGGGCTGCATTAGCTTCGGAGGTCGCGATAGCTACAGACCTGTTCTCTCTCTCCTGATAGGCTGCCAGCACTGGTTGCTATAGCTACAGACATGATGAGTATCAAATGATAGGAGGGAAGCACTGGTTGATATAGCTACAGACCTGTTCACGCTCTCCTGATAGGCTGCCAGCACTGGTTGCTATAGCTAAGACCTGTTCAATCTCTCCTGTTTAAGGCTGCCAGCACTGGTTGCTAAAAGCTAAAGACCTGTTCAAATCTCTCCTGATGGGGCTGCCAGCACTGGTTGCTATAGGCTACAGACCTGTTCAACTCCCCTGATAGGCTGCCAGCACTGGTTGCTATAGCTACAGACCTGTTCAATCTCTCCTGATAGGCTGCCAGCACTGGTTGCTATAGCTACAGACCTGTTCAATCTCTCCTGATAGGCTGCCAGCACTGGTTGCTATAGCTACAGACCTGTTCAATCTCTCCTGATAGGCTGTCAGCACTGGTTGCTATAGCTACAGACCTGTTTGATCTCTCCTGATAGGCTGTCAGCACTGGTTGCTATAGCTACATACCTGTTTGGTCGCCAATAGGCTGTCAGCACTGGTTGCTATAGCTACAGACCTGGCTTCTACTGCAGCCTAGTAGAAGCCAGTAAACACGCCCCTGAACTCAAAGTGAAACCAAGAAAACAGGACTGAGGTCAGATGAATCAATGTAGTGAGACAACCGCTTTAAGGAGTCCAGTGGGCGGTCTTATTAGTGATTGACAGCCTTCCTTGTATGAGTGTACATACAGAGATACCTGGCCGTCACTGATAACACCGCCTACTGGACACTTTAACCCGGAAAAGGCAGAAATTTGTGAAATACAAACTCGACTTCATCTTTTCCCTAAAAAGCAATCTATCAATCTGCTGAGCTCTAGAACATGGTGTCTGCAGATCAGCTTGCAGGTTTAATGTGACAGGTTATATTAGAAGAGGACCTGCGACATCTCCGCATGTGTTCCCCGTGAAATAACTAGTCTGGCACATCTCTTCTTAGATTTCTATGTTGTGCGATTCCCTTATTACCCCTACCAGAAAGTCATTAGTGGTCTGTCAACTGGGTGTTACCAATTGGGGATGTCTCTGTGCGCAGTGTGACACTGTCCAGTCAGTGCTGACAGAGTCTGTATATGCAGGGACACCCGCCACCCACCCAATTGACAGATTAAGTTATAAAACTTTTTAGAAGGAAGAACAGAGGAGCAGCATAACACAACACGCCTCTTTACAGCTGCTGTGGGCAGTATTCCCTGGCCAGCATGTACTTCCCCTAGTGCCCGGCCTCCCTTCCCCTTCTTTTGCCGGCCGCCCAGTACGCGCCGGGGTATACATTGTACTATCATAGCAGTCAATGAGTGCTATGATCTTACTGTACTTGTGGGGCACATTGCAGCACAATTCCACCCTGCAAATACGTTGTGTGGACATAGCCCAAGAGAAGATGCTGCAGAACTGTTATTTCACAGAGAACAGAAGGATTTACTACAATACACCGGTCAGGAGAGGTCCCGGGTCGTCTTCCCAACAAATAATTGCAATCAAACAGTTTTCCTCCAGACAAGTCCAAGACATTCAGAATTTTGCCATCGGCGGTTCAGCCGCCGAACCCCCCCATCTCCTGTAAATTCTACCTGCAGGGATCTGTGAGGCTCGGATATATGGTGCTGTGTGACGGGGTCCTCATGCCGGAGAGGTGCTGCGGACCCTAAGGGCGCGTTCACACGGCATAGGACAAATACCGGACGGTGTGCCGGCCGGTATTTGTCCTGTTTTGCGCCCGTCCCCACGGCCGCGGGGGGGGGCAGCTTTTTTCCGCGATGAGCCCCCCCTCCTCCCATTGATAAGCACAGATTGAAGATGGTGCTCAATCAATGTTTTGCCGCCGGCGGCAAAACCGACGGGAGGAAAACCCGTGCAGTGGGGACTGCTGCACGGGTTTTCCATAGAGCACCATTGTGCACATTTTCGGACGGTTTTTCAGGCGGTCTGAAAAACCGCACACCGTCCGAAAACCCGTGCCGTGGGGACATGCTCTAAGTGTTCAGAAGTTGCAGAACCGGGATTTTTTTCTATATCTAACTATAAAGAAGAAGGGTCGGAGAGCCAACATGGACGACTGCTGAAGTTGCAGAGCTAATATTTTGTGAGTTAAGCCGACCTTACACGTTAAAGCAATGTTGGCCGAACCAGACAAGATATTGGGTGAAGCAAGGATTTAAGTGGCTGGAATTCGACACGCTCAATACTTTTGTTCTCAAGAAAGTTTGGAAGTGGAGTATTTAGAACACGTGCCTGCTCCCAGGTCTAAGGGGTCGGGAGGGGACTCCGGTCGGCCAAATGAGCATTCAGCTGACAAAGTTCGGCAAGCTTTAAAGGAGACCATTCACGTCTGTTTTAGTAAATCCTTGTGTTTCCTGTGATATCACAATTCTGGAGCATCTTCTCCCATATCTCTGGGTTGTGCTGTTCCTCTGTTATTACTCCTAGAAAGGTATTACTGAATCTGTCAGGTGGGTGTTACTATCCGAGGGGTGTGTTTGTGCATATACACTGTCAGCACTGATTGGACAATGTCAGACTGTGCAGGGACACACTCCCCAATTGGGAAAACCCAGCTGACAGATTCAGTAATAGATTTCTAGAAGAAATAACAGAGGAACAACACAGAGTTATAAGAGAAGAGGCTCCAGGATTGTTATTTCACAGGAAACACAAGGATTTACTAAACCAGACCTGTCAGGAGAGGTCACTTCTCCATTACAAAAAAAAAAAAAAAATACTGCATTGGGGCTATGGCGGTCCAAAAAAAAAAAAAACAAATTAGGGGATGTTCACACGGCGTGTTGGATCCGATTTAGATTCGTTTTTAGACGAGTTTGGATCCGTGTTCAGACCCTGAACCGACTCAAACCCGCATCTAACAATGTGCAGTGTGATTTACATTGGTTTCAATGTAAATCATGCATCGCGTTCACATTATACGTGTTTTATATGCGTCTTTTTGATGCATCTTTCGGATCCGTTGTCAATTCTTGATTCATTTGACGCAGCAGACGTCCTATTTAAAACTAGAGGGTGCAATCCTGCTGCAGCCAAAACGGATCCAAAATACACAGCTGCATGTTGAACGCGATTTACACTGCGCTTTTTAATGTGTTTTTCGGATACAAAATGGGTCCAACACGCTGTGTGAACATCCCCTAATAGTTACCCAGCTGTCCTCTGCCGCTCCAGAGCTCCGCAGCCATCCGCTCCTTTCGAGCTCCATTATTATGTCCCAACAAGCTTGAGGTGCTTGTGCTCCATTATAAGTGAATGGAGCCTTAAAGGGGTTGTCTCACTACAGGGATCGCTGCTTTTTATGTTAAAGATCTTGCAAAAACAAGTCACTTTGCAATATGTGTCCATTACCAGTGTCCTACCTATTCCTAGATATCCCCTCTTGTATGGGCTGCATCAGCTCATCAGGTCGCTATAGTTACAGACCTGTTTGATCTCTCCTGATAGGCTGTCAGCACTGGTTGCTATAGCTACAGACCTGTTCAAGCTCTCCTGATAGGCTGCCAGCGCTGGTTCCTATAGCTACAGACCTGTTCAAGCTCTCCTGATAGGCTGCCAGCGCTGGTTCCTATAGCTACAGACCTGGCTTCTACTGCAGCCTAGTAGAAGCCAGTAAACACGTCCCTGAATTCTAAATGAAACCAAGAAAACAGGACTGAGGTGAGATGAATCAATGTAGTGAGACAACCCCTTTAACTTTTCCTCTGTGTTTGCAGAAGAACCTGAAAGTCGAGAGGCGCGGATGGCCGGGGAGCTTCGGACAGCTATGTAAGTATTAGGTTTTTTTTTCTTTTTCGAACCTCTGTGGCCACAATACAGTATAATGGTTTTTTTATTTATTATAATTCCTCCCATACACCTTCAGTAGCGGTCTGTTGAATGCTAGTTCAGCCGCCAACAGCTATTCGCCCTGTCCTCTCTACACATATGCACACTCATGTGGCTAAGCATGCATGTGTCTTCAAAGGAAGAAGAGGGGGGTCACTACCAGAGCCCTGTTTTTCTGGGGAAAACTAAAAGATTGAGCATTGAAATTCAACCTGCCCTACCTTTCCCTGGGGGAGTAGAGAAGTCTCCATGCTCGTTGGCCAGTGAGTCGGCCCCAGCGACTTTTCTACAATGTGGAAAGTCCTCAGTGACCTCCATGTCAGCTACACAGAGGCACCTAATGCAGCTTCCCAGTCTCAGGACCCAATCAAACAGCACCACAGATGGTAGCAACTTGTGACAGAAGTGAGGAGTCAGCCTCGCGCACACCATCTCTGAACCTTACAGCTTTGGATGGCGTTCGCCTTCAGCAGCCACCGTGGGAAAATGAACCCAGAAAATAAATATATAAGGGACGAAATAATAAAAGGGAAGTTCAGGACACAAAGCTACAGACCACGAGAAAGTGAGGAAAGTTACAGCAGAGCCAGTGATAGGAGAAGAAGTTACAGGGCAAAAGCACCGGAAAAGTAAGGGGGACAGTTTTGTTTTTGTTTTTTTAAATTGTGGGCATTAGGCACGAAAAGGGAAAATTTAGGACAATTTTGTTGCAAAAATTTCTGCAACAGGAAATCAGATCATCTGATTGGGGAAAGTTTCTGCAGCATGTGCAGGAATTTCTACAATACATGAAAAAAAAATCTTTGAGGTTCTTAGTTCACATGTTTTGATCAAACTGTTTAAGCCACCTCCGACTTTCAATGCAGGTGGTCCTACTCTATTATTATTTTTTTTGGCAGAACCATATGTTGCATTTGGCATATATTGCTTTTAACTTATACAGGGAGGAGTGGATGCCTCCATTTTAGTTTTTTGCCCCCTGCCCACCTCCACAGGTTGCTGGATCAGTGCAGTATGCTTATAAAGCTGGTGCCTTTTTTCTCTCTGGATTATGGAGGTCTGAGGACCCAATGAGAAGTCTGAACTGGTTCCAAATGAGAGGTAATAATAGAGTAGGACCACCTGCATTGAGGTCCCGTAGAAAGTCGCAGGTGGCTTAAACAGTTTTGATCAAAACATGTGAACTAAGAATCTCAAAGATTTTTTCATGTATTGTAGATAGCATATTGGAGGTTTGCATGTTTCGTTTGGATTTCTGAAGGGTGCAGTGACATACGGGACAGGGGTGTCAATTTCTGCAACAAATCTGCTGTATTGCAAATGAACCCAAATAAGACATAAGAGATATGCAAGAACTTTGCCAGCGCAACTTAAAGAAGACCTGTGACATCTCCTGACCTGTCTAGGTTAGTAAATCCTTGTGATATAACTATTCGGAGCCTCTTCTCTTATATCTCTGTGTTGTGTTGTTCCTCTGTTATTCCTCTTAGAGATTCATTACCAATCTGTCAGCTGGGTGTGACCAGTCCATGCACAGTCTAACATTGTCCAATCAGTGCTGAGAGTCAATGTGTGCAGGGTCACGTCCTGGGAATGGTAACACCCATCTGACTGATTCAGTAATATATTTCTAGGAGGAATAATGTGTCCATTCCAGTTTTTAGAGGGGCGTGTCCCTGCACAAACTGGAACACAACTCCAACTGGCCACACCCAGTTGGCAGTTTTCGAAATAAAACCCTTAAGAGGGAATAAAAGGGAACACCCAGTTTTTTAAAAGGGGAGAAGAGGCCCCCAAGGATTGGTATTTCAAAAGGGGACCAAGGTTTACTAACCCAGCCCATAAAAGGGGTTTTTTTCTAAAGCTTGCCGCACACTTTCTCAGCCGAATGCTCCAGAATGGTTATTTCATGGGGACTCGAGTATTACAACAGACCTGGCAGGAGAGGTCACAGGTCGTCTTTAGACGGTAAACAACAGCTTTGCCAGCGCAACTTAAAGATGTCCCATGGCCGTTCCTGACAGGTCTGTCTTAGTAAATCCTTGTGTCCCCTGTGTTACCCATATCCTGGACCCCTCTTCATTTTTTTACTCTGGGGTTGGGTTTTGTTCCTCTTTTAAATTCCCCCTAGAAATTATGCCTGAATCGGGTCAAAGGGTGGGATATCGCATTTTTCAGAGGGGCGTGCCCCCTGAAACCCCTTTGACTCTGCAGAAACGGTTTGGGGAAAAGTCAGACTGTGTAGAGACACCCCCTTTGACAGATTGGGAAAATACATTTCTAGGGGGAATAACAGGGGAAAGCAAAAACACAGAGAAAAAAAGAGAAGAGGCGGGCACACGGGGGCCCACAAGGTTTTTATTTAATCAGCCCTGTCGGGGAGGTCACGGGCCCCTCGTTGAAAAGGGGAAAACCCCAAAAAATATAAAGGCTTGTAGAACAGAAAAAGGACCCGAGAAGAAGGGACAAAAATTTGAAAGTAAAGTAACAAAAAAAGGGGGGGAAAACAAAGTTGCTTTGGGTTTTTGACAACTAGGGAGTAAAGCTTTCGGGGCGCTGGTGGCACACAGGAGTGAGGAGGGGGCATTGGACTAAGCACCTGCAGCAGGTCTCCTAGTTGGTACCAATCTGCTCTATGGGACATTACAAGTTCTAGAGAGAAGGACAATATAGAAGATTGCATTGAGCTTCTTCCATAAGATGGAACAGTTCTAAGGACATGAAATATGTCACGTGCATGAAGGCTGGCAGGAGTTGGTGGCACATAGGAGTGAGGATGGGGCATTGGACTAGGCACTAGCAGTAGGTCCCTTAGTTGGGTACTAAGGTGCTCTATAGACAATATAGAAGATTGCATTAGATTCCTTTAATAAAGCAGAACACTCCTAAGGACATGAAATATGTTATGTGCATGAGAACTGGCCGGAGCTGGTGGCATACAGGAGTGAGGAGGTGGCATTGGACTAAATACCAGCAGTAGGGCACTAAAAGCTCTATGCACAATATAGAAAATTGCATTGGGCTTCTTCCATAAGATGGAACAGTTCTAAGGACATGAAATATGTCACGTGCATGAAGGCTGGCAGGAGTTGGTGGCACATAGGAGTGAGGAGGGGGCATTGGACTAGGCACTAGCAGTAGTTCCCCTAGTTCAGTGTTTCTCAACTCCAGTCCTCAAGACCCACCAACAGGTCCTGTTTTCAGGATCTCCCACAGAAGGCACTGATAATAATGAAATCACCTGTGCAATACTGAGGAAATGCTGAAAACATGACCTGTTGGTGGGTCTTGAGGACTGGAGTTGAGAAACACTGCCATAGTTGGTACCAAGCTGCTCTATGGGGCATTACAAGCTTTATGGACAATATAGAACATATTGGGCTTCTTCAATTGGACAGAACTAAGAACATGAAATGTGTCATGTTCATGTGAGTTTGCAGGAGTGGGTGGCTTTGGTCCTAGCACCAGCAGTAGTTCCCCTAGTTGGGTACCAAGCTGTCCTATGGGGCACTACAAGCTCTATGGACAATATAGAAGATTGCATTGAGCGTCTTCCATAAGATGGAACAGTCCTAAGGACATGAAATCTGTCATGTGCATGAGGGCTGGCAGGAGTTGGTGGCACCAGCAGTAGTTCCCCTAGTTGGTACCAAGCTGCTCTGTGGGGCGTTACAAGCTTTACGGACAATACAGAAGATTGCATTGGGCTTCTTCAATTGGACAGAACAGAACTAAGAACATGAAACATGTCATGTGCATGAGGGCTGCCAGGAGTTGGTGGCATTGGACTAAGCACCAGCAGTAGTTCCCCTAGTTGGTACCAAGCTGTCCTATGGGGCATTACAAGCTTTATGGACAATATAGAACACTGCATTGGGCTTCTTCCATAAGAACATGAAATGTGTCATGTGCATGAGGGCTGCCAGGAGCTGGTGGCATTGGACTAAGCACTAGCAGTAGTTCCCCTAGTTGGGTACTAAGGACATGAAACATGTCATGTGCATGAGAACTGGCAGGAGCTGGTGGCATATTGGAGTGAGGAGGTGGCATTGGACTAAGCACCAGCAGGTCTTCTAGTTGGTACCAAGCTGCTCTATGGGGCCTTACAAGCTTTATGGACAATACAGAAAATTGCATTGGGCTTCGTCCATAACAAATAGGAACATGAAATACGTCATGTGCATCAGGGCTGGCAGGAGTTGGTGGCACATAGGAGTGAGGAGGGGGGCATTGGATGAAGCACCTTCAGCAGGTCCTCTAGTTGGGTACTAAGGTGCTCTACGGACAATATAGAAGAACATATTGGGCTTCTTCAATTGGACAGAACTAAGAACATGAAATGTGTCATGTGCATGAGAGTTGGCAGGAGTTGGTGGCATTGGACCAAGCACCAGCAGTAGTTCCCCTAGTTGGGTACCAAGCTGTCCTATGGGGCACTACAAGCTCTATGGACAATATAGAAGATTGCATTGGGCTTCTTCAATTGGACAGAACAGAACATGAAACATAACATGTGCATGAGGGCTGCCAGGACCTGGTGGCATATAGGAGTGAGGAGGTGGCATTGGACTAAGCACTAGCAGTAGTTCCCCTAGTTGGGTACTAAGCTGCTCTACTGGGCATTACAAGCTTTATGAACAATATAGAAGAACATATTGTGCTTCTTCACTAGGAAAGAACTAAGAGCATGAAATGTGTCATGTGCATGAGGGCTGCCAGGAGTTGGTGGCATTGGACAACGCACCAGCAGTAGTTCCCCTAGTTGGTACCAAGCTGCTCTACTGGGCATTATAAGTTCTATGGACAATATAGAAGATTGCATTGGGCTTCTTCCATAGAACAGAACTAAGAGCATGAGATGTGTCAAGTGCATGCAGCCTGGCAGAAGGTGGAAAGACCATGCCACCATGAGGAGCCAAGGAAGTTACATGGAAAGCCATGGCGCTGGTGGATGAAAGGAGACTGGACGCCACCAGCAACACTGGAGTAGCCAACAGTGGAGAAAAGTGGCAGCAAGTTGGCAAGGGTTAAATATGAGAAGTAGGGCAGCAATAGCGGGTGAAATGCCCAGAGACTGAAGCGGAAAAGTGAGAATGAAGCATGAGGAGGAGCTGGATGGCAGAGGGCACCCACACCATGCCTGGGCACAGGGGGGCATAGCAGGTGAGTGAAGGGTAAAAGGGCAATTCAATGACTCCTCTGCAGCATCCAAGCAGCTGGGGGTGGGAGGCAGAGGCACCATAGAAGCCCCCTGAGGCCAGGAGCCGGGGGGGGAGGGGGAGCAGAGGGATGGAGACTGATGGGGGCCTAGGGTGCCCCCCCCGCATTACAGGGGGCTCTGTGCCACTCCCGGGGGGGGGATCACACCGCTGGCTGCTCGGATCTCTGGGATGAGCGCTGCTGCTGGCGCGGGGGCTTTCCACCACCGCCGGGCACAGACACACAGGGCAGGGGAGCAGCCGGCGAGGGGTGCGGGGCCCGGACGAGCGGCGGGCGGCAGGGGGGTCCCGTCCTCCCGGTGACTCCCCCCCGAGTTCAAAGCACAAGAGAGAAAAAAACGGGGGGGAAAAAAAAAACCGGGTGGGGTTTAAAACAAGAGGCGAAATACCAACCGTGCCCACCCACCGAACGTGCGCTGCCCGCGCCAGGACGGAGGGGGGAAGCCCGGCGAGGGGGGGGGGGAGGAGGGGGACCGGGGGGTCCTTCTTAATGCGGGAGAGGGGGCTTCCTCGGCTCACCTCCCGACAAGGCGACTAGCACCCCCAGGAGAGAGGGACTACCACCCCCAGGAGAGAGGGACTACCACCCCCAGGAGAGAGGGGGACTACCACCCCCAGGGGAGGACTACCACCCCCCGGAGAGAGGGTCTCCCACCCCCCTGAGAGAGGGACTCCCACCCCCAGGAGAGAGGGACTCCCACCCCCAGGAGAGAGGGACTACAACTCTCAGGAGAGTGGGACTACAACTCCCAGGAGGGAGAGGGGACTACCACCCCCAGGAGAAGGGGCTACCATCCCCGGAGGGAGGGGACTACCCCCCCCCAGGAGGGGGACGCCCACCCCCCCGGAAGGGGGACCCCACCCCCCGGGAAGGGGGACTCCCACCCCCCGGAGAGGGGGGGCTCCCCCCCCCTAGAGAGGGACTACCACCCCAGAGAAGGGCTACCACCCCCAGGAGAGAGGGACTACAACTCCCAGAGGGAAGGGGGTACCCCCCCCAAAAAGGACTACCACCCCCAGGGAGGGCTAGCACCCCCAGGAGAGGGGAGACACCCCAGGGGAAGGGGGGTCCACCCCCAGGAGAGGGGGACACCACCCCCAGGGGAAAAGGGGCTACAACTCCCCGGAGGAGGGGGCTACCACCCCCAGGAGAGGGACAAACCCCAAGGGAGGGAGACTACCACCCCAAGGGAGAGGACTACCACCCCCCCGGAAAAGGGGACTACCACCCCCCAGGAGAGGGGACTACCACCCCCAGGAGAGAGGGACTACCACCCCCAGGAGAGGGGGACAAACACCCCCAGGAGAGGGGGACAGCCAACCCCCCGGAGAGGGGGACTACACCCCCGGGGAGGGGGACTACCACGCCAGGAGAGAAGGGACTCCCCCCCCAAAGAGGGGGGCTACCCCCCCAGGGGAGAGGGGGACTCCCCCCCCCAGGGGAGAGAGGGGGGGTACCACCCCCAAGAAGGGAGGGGGCACCACCCCCAGGAAGGGGGACTACCACCCCTAGGAGAGGGGACTACCCCCCGGAAGAGGGGGGCTACCACCCCCCGGAAAGGGGGGCTACCCCCCCAGGGAGAGGGGGGGCACCACCCCCAGGGGGAGGGGGGTACCACCCCAGGAGAGGGGGGCTACCACCCCCAGGAGAGAGAGGGGGACTCCCCCCCAGGAGAGAGGGGACAACCCCCCCCAGGAAGGGTGGGGGGTCCCCCCCAGGGGGGGGGACTTAAACCCCCCCGGGGGGGGAAC
>JAODAL010030417.1:0-49997 GCA_025379985.1 Phyllomedusa bahiana
AATTCCTTTCTCTTCTTTTTCCCCCCTTTTCTAATTCCCCCCTACCTAACTTGTTAAAAAGGGGGGATAATTTCTCTCCCTCCCTTCCTTTCCCTCCCTTCCCTCCTCTCCCTGCAGCGAAGCGCCCCCTCAAACCAAGCTAAGAGGTCTGGGGGAGCGATGTGTGCTCCCCCAGGGAGTCCGGGCGGCGCCCGTACGCAAAATATTTTTGGTGCAATCCGTAAGGTTATGAGTGGCTCTCAGGATACTAAATTTTAGGCTATGTCTACACAGCACACAAAAACAGCCATTTTTTTCAGCATTTTTCATTTTCTAAAAATGTTGAAAAAATAACTGAAAAGAGGTCCCATAGACTCTTATTGTGAAAACATTCTGTTGTCTCTACAGAACGTCTTTTTTCTGCTCATTTTTGCAGCTGCTTTTTTTTTGAAACGTTGCAGAAAAATGACAGACAGGGCAGAAAATGACTATTTGAGTCTATGTAAAGTGGCGGACATTTTTGGCGCTTTTTTGCACATTTTTTGGCACATTTTTGCAGAAATACACAGCAAATATAATCCTAAATGACGACACTGATTTTACATAGGGTATAATGTAAATCAGTTTCCTGTCTGATTGGATGCGGTTTGAGGCAGATCCAGCACTGAATCCACCCCAGAATCAGATTCATACCTTCCACCTGAACATACCCTTAACGTATCCAAAAAAGGAGAGAAAAATCAGAGCGGCACTCACCAGTCTTCTTATCTTTAGTTTTATTCAGTGACCCATACCCAAGGACAAGCAAAAAGATCCTGGCCTACCCGAGGTAGAGCTGACCCATCACCATATTACAAGGATTGTCTCATGTAGGGAAAGGGACTATTTTCTGAAAGCTGTGTTGTTGGGATCGGTGCCGCTCCCCTGTTTTCTATTCCTCTATGATTACAAATACCCTTAACTATGTTGACACGGTGTACTGTGCACTCTGCCATATGCCGGGTGTTTTAGAAGTGAGCGCTGGCCAGTCTGTGCTTCTAAAATGCTGCGGGGCCGGCCCCATTTACCTCAATTTGCCCTAGCGGTAGTGTAGGGAAGAATTGACATTCCATTTCTCTCTCCGGGTACATACATGTTTGGGGAAAACTATCTCTCAACGAGAGCTATAAATTACCGTTGTTACCCGTCGGCACTTTGGGGCATTTTGCAGAACAATTATGAACTGAAGTGCAGGGCCACAAAGATGCCGTGTCCCTTAAAATTGCACACTGGACACACACACAATATATTAAATTTAAAATATATATATAATATATATTATATAATATATACCCCACAACTAGACACATGGCTGTACATGCAGTATATACACATCTCACATATACGGGACATACCCTACGCACATTCACACACAACTCCTTCCACCCTTGTCCCCTCCTTTACTTATCTCCTGTAGTCTGGGGGAGTCAACAGCTTATTCATCCCACTACAGACAGGAGAGGCAGGGGGCCACTGATTCATTCGGCAGAAGATTCTCTTCTCTGATGAGGGCTGGGCCAGGGGAAGTGGTATACGAAGGGGAGAGAAAGATACAGCCCCAGATATAGAGTGTGCTGGACTGTGAGCAAACGTTCTGATTGGTGAGGCAGCCCCTGCTGACTCCTGCTCTAACCAATCAGCACTGCTCTCACTCTTGCACGACACTTGAGGCTGCTGCCTACACTGTCCCTCCAAGATGCACAGAAGGGGATGCTTTACTTTCTCCCCTTTATGGTATGCTCATGCTTTCATATGGATTTTTTTAACTGAAGTAGTTAAAAAGTGGGGAGACCATCCTCCACCCATAAAAAAGTTGGGGGACTCTGCCCACCCCATAAAAATACGCCTATGTGCAGGCTGCTCTATTTGAGTTACACCAGCTGTTCCCTAATGATGCAAGCTTGATGAGCTGGAGCATTGGGCGTCCATTAAGATAAAATTAGCTGTGTTATTCACGCAGATGCACAATGACTGGATTAATGATGTCATTCAAGTAGTAGAGGCTCATCACTGTACTATTCACAAAGTGTAGGGTATTTTCTGTATTGACGAGCACATTCTCCCCCACACTGAAACTCCACCACCCCCCAAAAGGGCCCTCATCTGGGGGGAAAAACCCAAGATGCATAGCGCTCTTTTTGATGTCTAAACCCTTGTTGGGGGGGCCCAAATCATTTTGTTCAGGGGGCCAGGGGCCCCTTGGGTCCAGCATGATGCTCTCGGGCCCCAGGGTAAGATGAAAAAGCTTTGGGCCGGTTTTTTGTGGTTTTTTGTAAGTGGTTACAAAAAGGGGTCTGATGTGACACGGTTCCCCCTCTAAACCCCCAAAAAAGGTGCCCTGGTTGGCATAGCATTAAACCCCGGTTCCCCCGGGGTTTTTTTTTTTACAAGGAAAAAAGTCTAGTTGTGTGTTTGTAACCCAAAGGATGCCCAAATTCTTTCCCTATTGTATTTTTTGTTACCTGAAGCCCACCCTGCTGAAGGAAAAAACATTTTGGGGGACACTTTTAAGTTCAGTGGGACATTTCCTTTCTGAGAGCACCCTGTTTAAAGGGCCTCTCAAGGGAAAGGGTATGTTGATCAATTGTAAGGTGTTTTTCCCTGGTCTGTGATGAAAAAATGTAAAAACAGCATGGTGAGGGGGGACTTTTTTAAAACCCAAATTCAAAAAATACCCCTTTAAAAATTTTCCTGGGTAAATTCGGGTGATTGGTCCCCGGTTGTGAATTTTGACATTAAGTTATTTTTTACAGATCAGAAAGGGTTGTGGAAAAAATTAAAAAACTTAAAACCCCTGGACAGTTGGACTTTGTCCCACCCAAAAGTTAGGGGATGTTTCCTTTGGGTGTTGTTTAAAAAAAAAATTCTAGAAATTTTAGGGTTAATCCTGAAATTTCAACAAAAAAAGTTTAAGGCCAAAATGTATGAAAACTGTGTAGGTTTTAAAACCCCCTTTGTTGTCCATAGAACCCAATCAGAGCGCCCTTTTTCTTTTTTCCAAAGAGCAGGGATATGAAATGAAAGGGGCGCTCCCTTGATTGGTTGTTTGGGAAACAAAGTAAATTTTTAAGCCCTTTAGAAAAATTTTTCTTACTTTTTGTGGGCCCCAAATTTTTTAAACTTTTTGTAATTTTTAAACAAAAAAATAGATCTCTAAATCCCCACTTAAAAATTTTAAAACTTTAAAAAAAATTAAAGATTTGGAACTTCTGCAAAAAAATTTTTAAAAAAATCACTGTAATTTTAAAAGCCTTAAGCTATGTTTAAAACACCACAGGTGTTTGGGTTTCAGTTTTTACTTTAGAACCCAAACGAAAATCCCAAACGGGAAACCCAGTGCTGGGGTTAAAAAGGGGCCCCCCCCAAAAAACAACAAAAAAAAAAGAATAAAAAAAAAAATTCCCCCCCCCCCCCCTTTTTGTATCTACACAGCACAAAATTTTTTTTCCGGTGGGTTTTAAAATTTCCACAGTTTCCCAGGGGGGAATTTTAAAACATTTCCCAGTATATTTAGCCGGTTTGCGGTCAGATTAGGGCACTTTTTTTTCCTTGAAAAGGCCCATTCATGTCTAAGAAGCTGAAAAATTTAAAGTTTGAAAAATGAAATTTAATTTAAAAACTTTTCACAAAAATTTTTGGGGTGTTTTTCAAAAAAAATAATGTATTGACCAAAATTTTACCACAAAATTTTAAAAAGTACAATGTGTCCAATAAACTTTTTCAAAAACCCTTTGGGGAAAATAAAATCTTTTTAAAAATTTTATTGCTACAAAAATTGAATTCGTCGGTTTTAAAGGGGAAACCTATTAATATATATTTTTTTTGTACAAATTTAAAAAAAGAGTTATGTTCCCCATTATTTTTTTTTAGCTGTTGTAACAAAAGTCTACGGCATGGGTTTTCAGAGGTTTCAGTTTTGAAAACCTTTCTTAAAAAACCAATTTGTCAACCCTCCTCTTTGATTTTTAAGGGGGCGACTTGTTTGATCGGGCTTTTCCCCCTTTTTTTTGGGAGAAAAACGCGCCTCCGGCCCGAACCCCCCTGCCCAGGACGCAGGGGATGCGATGTTTAGGGGCAGCGTTCGCCACTTTCACCCTGCGCCCCGATAAAGGGGGGGGGCAAGGGGCGCGGCTAAGGGGGCCCGGTTGAAAGGCCCTTTCCGGGGCGGGACGGGGCCCATGCCCCCGAAAACCCGGGGCATGTTTTTGATGGCGGCCCCCCAAAACCCGCCGCGCAATCCCAGCGCCCCTGCAGTTCCGACGGTAGACCTAGTTTTTTTTTGGTTTAAACTCCGGGGGGGCGGCGAAGTGAGGCAAAAACCCGTAACATGCAAAAGGGAAGCATGCCAGAAGATGAAAGAGAAATCCCGGCGCTCAGCCCCGTGCAGCGGGGGAGTTTTGATTCCAAAAAAATCGCCTTTATAAAGGGGGGAAAACATTGTCAGAAAAGAGCTAAACCTCAAAATAAAAAATTTTTTTTAAAAAAAAAAAATCATTTTTCCCAAAATTTTTGACGGGGCGCAATATCAAGAATTAGGTTTATTGGAAAATTTCCCGGGAAATACAGTAATTAAAACCCCCTGAAACCTATTCCCCATTGGGGGGGGGCAGAAAACCCGGCCAACCCCGGGGGAATAGGAGCACAGTAAACCAAAAAAACCCAATGGGGGAGCTATTGACCAATCAGAATCAAAAAGGCGCGGGCATTTTAAAAATTTACAGAAAAAATAAAGAAAAGAGCTAAATTGGGCCTGAGCTAGGGGGGGCTTGCCCCTATTTTGGGCCAATTTCAAAAATGGGAGCAAAAGGGGCCCCCATTAAAAAGCCTATGGGGGAAGTTTCAACCAACCCAAAATTAAAGGCGGGCAGTTCAAAATACAGAAAAAAATGTGAAAAGAGCTGTTTTGGTGAGCTAGCGGGGGCTTGGCCCCCTTTCCCCCCCGGGCCCCCCCCCCCCCCCACCAAATTTCAGGAGGGCCGAGCTATTCCCCCAATTGTAGCCCTTTGGAAAAGATGGGCCCCAAATGAAAATCTGGGCCTTCCCCCCCCCAGCCCCCGTGCGGCAGGGGAGTATGAAAAAAAAAAAACATTTTTATTAGTTGAAAAAATACCCTCTAAAAAAGAGTCAATTTTTCAAAACAAAATCCAATTCAACCCCCAAAACAACGCTTTTTGTCCCCGGGCCCGGCCCGGGGTACTTAAGAAATTGAAATAGAGAAAAATTGGGGGGAAATTTCCCGAAATTAAAAATTTGTAAGCTATTCTTTTTGGTCGGCAAAAAACCAGCCAATCAGAATAGGAGCGAAAAAAAACCCCATTATAAGCTATGGAGGAGTATTGACCAATAAAAGAAAAAAATAGGAGTAAACAAAAAAACCCAATTATAAGTATGGAGGAAAATTGACCAACCCGAAAGGAGCGACAAAGCCCATTATTCCTAGGGAAAAGTTGTTTGGCCCAATAAAAAAAAAAAGGGGGGGAAATTTCAAAAAAACAGAAAAAATAAAAAGAAAAGAGCGGGTTTGGGCCCCATGATAGGGGGGCTTGCCTATTCCAGCCTTTCAGGCGCGTGTTTACTTCTCCCATTGTTAGTCTAGGGAAGAGATCGGGAAATTTGAAACCCTCGGTGCTCAGCCCCGGGTGCCCAAAAATTATTGAGTATGAAAAAAAAATCTTTTTTTTTTTTTATTGGTAAATTCATTTTTCCAAAAAAAAAGAGCTGAAACCCTCCAAAAAATTAAATCAGTTAAATTCCTAACAACGTTTTTTGTCGCCGAGCCCGGCGCTACAAAAGGGAAATTTCCCAATAAAGAGTTTTTGGGGGAAAAATCCAGTAATTAAAATTTGTTTAAAGCCCCTTCCCCTTTGGTGTCAAAAAAAAAGAAATCGGAATAGGAGCGCCCATTTTCCCCAAAATTCTAACCTATGGAGGAGAATTGCCAATCGGGAATTTGGAGCGACAGGGCCCCTTTTATACCCATAGGGGAAAAAAATATTTCCAAATCATATTCAAAGGGGGGGACAGTTCAAAATACAGAAAAAAGGGCCAGAAAAGAGCTGATTGGTTGAAGGGGCCCGGGGGCCCTTCTTTCCGCAAAAGGCCAAATTCAGTAGCGCGACCCTACTTTCTCATAGAGTTCTTTGGGAAAGAAATGCAGAGGGGAAGTTTGGGTTTTTTGATTGGCTAAGTTAAAAGGGGCCCCGGTTTTTTGGGCCCAATGGGAAAAGAAAAGTGACGCTCTATGGGTTTTCTAAGGAAATCTGAAATAAAAACAAATACTTTGGCCGAAATCAAATGCTTGGGATTTACGGGAAGTTTTCCCTTTTGGTGTTTTTATTAAAACGAAAAATTAATATGGGGGTAACGAAAAAAAAAATTTAAACTCAATAAAAAATCGGTTTTTATTTTTTTATTTTCGTTACAACCATATTTATGATATTTGGGCCCCTAAGGGAAAATAAAAAAATTTAACCTGATTTTATTAAATTTAAATTTTTTTTAAATATTTCCCCCCTTTAATTTTTTATTCTTTTTAATATACACATCGGGAAAAATTTTTCGGCAGGAAATTATCTTTTGTTTTTTGGCCATGTTCGTTTTATTTCAGATTGCTTTTAAAAAAACCCCCATGGGGAGTTTTCGTTTCGACTTTCCTTTGGTCCAAAAAAAACCGGCCTTTTTTAAAAATTAGCCAATCCAAACAGAGCCCCGGCTCTGCATTTTTTTTCCAAATAAAATTTTATGAAAAAAATTTTAGCTCGCCCTGTTTTGGCTAGCTGGACGAGCCCACCCCGCTTCAATCTTTTCAGCTTTTTTTTTCCCCCTTTTTACTTGAAATTTTGAACTTTTCCCATTTTTTGAATTTTGTTTTGGGTCAAAAATTTCCCCATAGGTTTTAAAAAAGGGTCACTGTCCCCTTTTTTATTCTGTTTGGTCTTTTTTCCTCCCAAAAGGTTAAAAATTGGGCCCACTGCGCTTTATTCTTAAATTTGGGCGGGTTTTTATGCCGACAAATCAGAATAGTTTAAAAAAAAATTTAAATTTTTACTTTAAATTTCCCCGGCAATTCTCTATATTGCAATTCCTTATGTGCCCCGGGGTTTTCGGCGAAAAAATCCCGTTGTTAGGGTTTTTTAACTGATTTATTTTTAGAAAAGGTTTCACCCGCATTATTTGTTTAATGTTTTACCATTAATAAATGATTTTTTAATTCATACTCCATCCCCGCACGGGGGCTGAACGCCGGGGGATTGCATTCCCCGCCAAATCTACCCCTTTAGACTACAAATGGGAGAAAAAAAAGGGGGCCCCCCTTTTTCGGCTTTTTAAAAAAGGGCCCGAGATACCCAAAGGGCCCCAAAAAGATCAACCAATAAAGCTTTTTTTTTTTTTCTGTATTTTTATTTGTATTTCGAAATTGCCCCCAAAACTTTGATTTTGTTTGGGGCCCAAAACTTCTCCATGGGAAGGATATAATGGGTCTTTTTTGCTTTTTTTTGGGTTTTGGTAAAATTCTCCTCCATACTTTAAAAGGGGGGTTTTGTCGCTCCTTTTTAAATTGGCTGGTTTTTGGGGACAATGAGAATAGCTTACAAAATTTGAAATTATTTTTTTCCCCGGAATTCTCTTATTGAAAAATTTCCGATCTTGGCGAAAAAAGGTTGTTCGGGTTTTAAAAATTTTTTTTGTTTGTTATAAAATTTTTTTGACCCTTTTTTCAGAGAATATTTTACATTTAAAAAAAATTTTTTTTTTTATTCTTTACTCCATGCCGCAACAGCCTGGGGAGCCGGTTTTGCAATTGCGCCCCCATTCTTTTAAAAGGACTACAATGGGAGAAATAGCTCGTGCCTTTTGATTGGCGGGGAAGCCAAGCCACCCCCTAGCTCAACCAATCAGCTTTTTTCTCTTTTTTTTTGTTTTTTTGAACTTCCCCCCTTTGTTTTTGTTTGGGTTGAAACTTTCCTTTGGCTATAATGGGTCCCTGTCGCCCCTTTATTCTGTTTGGGCCCCGAGATAGCCAACCCCCCGCTACTCACCCCAATTCAGCTCTTTTCTGAATTTTTATGTATTTTAAAAGGGGTCCCCCCCCTTTGATTCTGATTGGTAATTTGGTTCTCTTAGGTTTTAAGGGTTAAACTGTCGCTCCTATTCTGTTTGGGGGCGGGTTTATGGGGGAACAATAAAGAAAAAGCTTTCCAAAATTTTAAATTACTTTTATTTCCGGAAAAATTTAGTACCCAATTTTTTGATATACCCGCCTTTTTGATTTTTTGGAAAGTGTTTTTTTTTTATGTATTTTTTTTTTTTGAGGTTTGAGCTCTTTTTCTGAGAATGTTTTCCCCCCTTTTAAAAAGGCAATTTTTTTATTCTTTCCCTCCCCCAAAACGGGACTTCTTTAATGATTTCCGCTGTTATCCGCCCCTGTTTCGAAATCAAAATCCCTTGTGAGGGGAAAGTCCCGCAAAAGCCCCAAATTGTCCCTGCAATGCCCCCTGTCCCTGCCACTCCCCCCCCCAAAACACGGGCCCCGGGGGCCCCAGAGATTTTTCCCCGCATGTATGAGTGAAACCCAAAAAAAAAAAAACCCCCCCCGGGGGGAATCATAGCACAGCGGGGTATTGCCCCCAAGTCCCGCACTGTCCCTTCAAACACTGGCGAGGCCCCCAGCGGACTTTACTTGGTGTATGGAAGCGCCCCCCAGCGCCGACAAAAATTTTCGGGTGGATTTCCCAAAAAAAGGGCGGAAAGGGGGGTGCCCCGACGTGGCGAGATTCATCATGTCGCCCTAATAGTTACACTGATGGTTTTTCTAGGGGTTTTTTTTTGGTTTTCACACTCCCCTTTTTTTTCTTTTTTTTGGAAAGAGCTCAAAACATGTACAATCTTCATTTGGAAGGTGAGAATTCAACGGGTCGCCCAAAAACCATTGAGAAAAAGGAAAAAATTATCTGTCGTTTTAAAAAGGATTTGGCCCAAGTATTTTTGTCAATGCCGTGTGGCTGCAGCTTTAATTTTCGGGGTGTAGATTTGTTTTTATATGATTACCCAGGGGGGCACTCCTTGGGGCTCCCTTTTAAAAAGCATTTAGAGATGCTTACGGGCCAGCGCTTCAGGGAACATAGGAGCCTTTTCCCCACAGTAGAAAGACCAATTGACTTTGTAGGAGAGTTTTAAAGGCATGTTTTTTTGCCCGGGGGAAAAAAGTCAAATGTGTAGGGGGGGAAAGAGGGAAAAGTGAGCTGTGATTTTTTTTCCCTATTGTGAATGGTGGTTTCTGGTTTTATCTATAAACATTGGTGCCCAATTTTTGGTGTTTCTTGCCTGTGTGTAAAGGAAGAGACTGTGAAAAGTTTTTTTTCACAGAATCGGAAGTGTCGACTAACTTTAGGTTAGGGGCCCAAAGGGGAAAAATGCAGGTTTTTGGAGGTTTTTTTAAACATTTTAAATATTTGATATCAAAAATGAAAAAAAAAAAACCCTTAAACCCCAAAATTCTTAAACGTAGGGTGACATTTTAATGATCGGGCTTTTCGCCTTTTTTTTTTGGCGAAAACCTGCGCCCCCCCCCCGGCCCCGAATCCCCCTTGTGGAACGGGGGATCCCTGTTTTTGGCCCAAAAAGGTTTTCGCCACTTTCAGTTTGCGCCCCGCAATAATGGGGGGGAAGGGGCGCGATTTCTGGGCCCCCGGTGAAAGGAATTCCGGGGCGGGAAAACCGGCGGGCTGCGCTAAAAAACTCGAGGCATTTTAAAATTCCATAAGTGGGCCCCAAAAATGCGCCCATTGCAGCCTCCGGCGGGAAGACCTAGTTGATTTTGGTTTTCTAAATGCCCCCCGGCCCCCCGGGAGGGGGAAGTGAAGGAAAAACGGAACATGCGGGGAAACATAGAAGAAGATCGAAAACAAAAATTTCTAAAAGGGGGCTCTCACCCTACGTGGGGCAGGGAGAAAGGGTTTCCCAAAAAAATCACCCCTTTAAAAAAAAAAAAAAAAAAAAAAAAAAAAAAGGGGGGAAAACCCATCAGAAAAAAGAGTTTAAAAACCTCAAAAATTAAAAAATACAAAAAGGGAAATCATTTTTCCAAAAATTAGAACGGGCAACATAAAGGGAAATTAGGATTTGGAAATTGCCGGGAAATAAAGTAATTAAATTCTAAAAGTTTATTCTCATTGGGTGGGGCAAAAACCAGCCAAATCGAAGGGGGGCCCCGACAGTGACCCTTTTATACCCATGGGAAGAAGTTTTGCCCTTTCAAAATCCAAGGCGGGACAGTTAAAAATTTAAAATAAAAATACAGAGAAGAGCTGAGGGGCCCCCCCCCCCCCTTGAGTTGGGGGGTTGGCAAAATTGGGCCCAATAAAAATTAGGGCGACGGGGAAACCCATTTTTTAACCCTATGGAGAAGTTTTGACCAACCCAAAAAAAAAAGGGCGGGACAGTTCAAAATACAGTAAAAATACGGGAAAAGACCCTGTTGGCTGACCCTAAGGGGGTTGGCTATCCCCCAATCAAGGCGAGTACTTCTCCCATTGTAGTCTATTTAGGATCGGGGCACTAAAAATTTTGGGGGTAAGCGCCGTGCGGCATGGGGGGTGTAAATTTAAAAAAAATCATTTTTATTAAGTGAAAAACCCATTATTAGATAAAGAATAAAAATTTCAAAAATTTAAATCAGTTAATCCCGAAAACGCTTTTGTCGCCGAGCCCGGGTAATAGGGAATTCCCAAAAAATGAGAATTGCCGGGAAAAATACGGAATTTTTAAAATTGTTTAAGCTTTTTTTCTTTGGGTTTTGATAAAAAAAAATCAAAAATTTGGGTGACATGGCCCATTCAAACCCTTGGAGGAGAATTGCCCAATCAGAAAAGGGGCGACGGGGACCCTTTCTAACCTATGGAGAAAATATTGCCAATCATATTCAAAGGTGGACAGTTCAAAATAAAAGAAAAAAGGTTTGAAAAGAGCTGATTGGTTGGGGCCACCCGGGGGGCTCGTCCAGCGAAAACCCAAATCAGAGGCTAGCTATTTTTTCCATAGGTTCAAAGGGAAAAAGGGAAAGGCAGGCAAGCTCTTTTTGTGATTGGCAAATTTTAAAAGAGGCGGGGTTTTTTGGGAAACCAAGGGCGGAGAGCGAGGGGAGCTTTATGGGGTTTTCTAAGGGGCAATCTGGAAAAAACCCCCGTACACGGCCGAAATCAAATGAAAAGGGACTACAAAAGTTGTTTTTTTTTTTTTTTTTTTTTTTTTCCGAGGGTGTATATTTAAAAT
Organism: Phyllomedusa bahiana; assembly: GCA_025379985.1. Taxonomy (NCBI): domain Eukaryota; kingdom Metazoa; phylum Chordata; class Amphibia; order Anura; family Hylidae; genus Phyllomedusa; species Phyllomedusa bahiana. The sequence continues at coordinate 11,290 of JAODAL010030417.1, forward strand.
GAAAAATTTTAAAATTTTTGGGGGTAACGAACAAAAAAAAGAAATTCAATAAAATCATGTTTATTTCTTTATTTTTTTAAAACCCTTTACTATTGCCCTTTGGCTAACAAAAATAAAGACTACAATGGGAGAATTTGGTTTCGCACTTTTCTGATTGGGCTGGGGATACCCCAAAGCCCCCGTTTAGCTCACCCAAATTCGTTTCTTTTCTTTTATTTTTACTCGTTTTTTTAAACTGCCCTTTCCCTTTTTTTGATTTTGATTTGGTTTAAATTCTCCATAGGTTATAAGGGTCTCTGTCGCTCCTTTTGATTGGTCAATACTCCCCATGGGATTTGGGGGGTTCCCTTCGCTTTTTAAAAATTTTTTTTTTTTTTTGGAGGTAGCCAACCCCCCCGCTAGTCAGCCAATCGGGCTCTTTTCTGTTTTTTTACTGTTTTTTGAACTGTCCCGCTTTGATTTGATTGGTTCCAAATTTTCTCCTTGGGTTTTTTAATGGTTCACTGTCCCTCCTTTTGTTTGGGCCCGGGTTTTGCGACCAATGGGGAAAAATTTTAAGTTTTTGGGTTTTACTGTTTTTTCCCGGAAATTTTCCCAATTTTCCTAATTTCCCCTTGTATTCCCGTCCGTTCTAGTTTTTTTAAAAGGGGAAATTTTTTTTTTTTTTTAAATTTAACTTTTTTAAAGAAAAGCACAAAAGGTAAAATTAAAAGTAAAATCAGGAAAACAGTAATAAAAGGTGTATAAAGCATTTTTACAATTCACAAAATTGAAACCCAGAAAATTTAAGAGAAAGTTTTAACTTTATATGGTGAGTAAAAGATAATCGAGAGGCCGCGCCCGCGGTCGTATCGGGAAAAAATCCCATTTCCCCCAAAAACTTTCCCTACAAAAAATTTTTTAACGCAGTAATAAAAAAAATAAAAAAACCCCCCCCCCCCCCCCCAAAAAGGTTATAACCATTATTTATGTGTAAACAATACGATGAAAATTAGTAGCTAAAGAAGAAAAAAACCAAATTAAAAAGATAAAAACTAAAAAAAAAACCAAAAAGAAAACCCATCCGGGCGGGGGGCCCAAAACCCGCACCAATCCTTCCCCCCTTTATTGAAATAAAAATTTAAAAATTTTAAAGGGTTTTTTTCCGATGAGAATTGCCCTCCAAAAAACCCTAAGGCCTCTTTCCCAATTAAAAAAGGGGGACCCGACCCTCTCAGAAGGGGGGGTTCTACTTTTGTTTTTTCCCTGCCCGATTTAAATGGTCGGACCCAAAGAAAAGGCCACCCACTCCCCCATTTCTTCATATCCCGACCCTAACATTTTGATGGGTTTATCTCCCCCTTATTTCCTCCATCCGCGGCAGATGGAAAAACTTTTTTAACCCCAAATTCCCCTTATTTGGGTTTATCGCGTTAAAGCGCCACTTCCTAGGGATCAATGATTTAGCGGGCCCCCCTAAAAAGAAAACTATCAGGCCCCCTTTAGGGCTCAAAGATTTAAAAAGGGGTTATGTTAAAGGGGTTTGGTAACTGCAGTTGTTTTTGTATTCCCCAAACCCCCGTAATAGGGGAAAATGAGGTCTATCATTTTTTCCCCCAAAGAACGGTTTGCAGGGCTTCTTTTTCCCCCAGAATATGAGCCATCGTTCCTTTCTCCTTCCAACCTCCGGCATGTATCTGGTACCCCCGGGAAAATTGCATGAAGCAATTTGGGCACCCTTGTCCCATGGGAAAAAAACTTTGAAATTTGAGTTTTGTACCCTAAAGAAATAAAGGCTTTATTAGCTAGAAGGGTGCCAGGTTTTACCCAAATTTCTTCATCAGAAAAACTACAGCCAGTTCCCGCCCCAGTTAGTCTGGAATTGTGGGCGATTTTTGGGGGGTTGGACCTTTACCTTTCATCATATTTTTCAGGAGGGAAACCAGATCCCGTTGATTGTCGTTTTGGGGACAATAGTTGTAAAAAACAAGAAAAGGGGCTACGTTTTAAAGTCGAGTTTTAGCTTTATTTGTGTAAAAGGGAAATGTTTAAATTTTTAAAGGAATTGAACCCATATGTTTGGGGTGTGATCCCCACCCCGGGAAAACCCCTGTCCCCCATATGATTTTAAAAGAGGATTTGTGTCAAAAAATTTCCCCAATGCGATTTTCCCCTCTTTTTAAAGCCTTTTCTCTGTAAATTTGGACAATGTGATGAGATATAAACCCTGGGTTTAGTTTAATCGGAAATCAGCGGGACCCTGGAGAATAAAAGTTTTATATTGCCTCCTAAAAGAAAAAACCCCGAGGCGAACCTGGGCGTTTTAAAGGGAGGCTAGATACCCGACACCGGGCCAAGGGGGGAAAGTACCCAGGGAAAGGGAAGATAACTGTCCCCTATTTGATTTTTTCCTAAATTTAGAATGAATGTTTAGGGGTTCTTGCATGGAACCAGTCAAAAATTTTTGGTGTTTAAGCCCCCTAGGTAATACATTTTGTGGCGGGCCAAACCCCCCCCTTTTCCCTTGTCCTAGCCAAAACACCCCTCGCTATTCTCGGCTTTTTTTTTACCCCACACAAACCGCCAAATACCCCTATTCAAGTCTTGGAAAAATTGAATTAGGAAATTTCTAAGTGGGTTTGGTCTAAAAAGAGGTACAATAGGGCGGTACCCACATTCATTTTGACTATATTTATTCCCCCAATCCAGGAGAAGTCCCTCTTCTCCCTTTTTGGATAAGTCTCCTTTGATTTTTTGTTTTTTAGGCGGGCCCAAAGTTTAAGTTAAAGGTTTTTCCCTGAAATTTAAATTTAGGACCTGTCCCCCGGGGTAAGAAAAAGGAAATTTCGTCCCCCATCGGAAGGGGGTATTGGGACTTAAAATTGATGATACCATGGGGGTTAGGCTAATTTTTAAAACCCCCAACTTTTTTGGAATGTTTCACTTTAAAGTTACTAAATCCCTTGCGTAGGGGTTTCCTAGCAGGCCCACCCAGGGGTTCGCAGGGGGGGGTTTTTGGCCCCTCGGTGTTTAATATAGAAATAGGTGTCTGCCAAATGAAGCACATTTTGATGTTTTTTTCCCCAAACCCATGATTTTCCCCCCTTTTGATCCCCTCTCCCCCCCTGATGGAAATGAAAAGAGGTACCCCAAATTAGAAATTATGTAAAAAAGTGGGGGGAAGGGGCGGGCAACCCCTGTGGGGTGCCTTTCCCTAATAGGGAAATTTGGAGCCGAGAGAGACCCCATTTTTTTTAATTTGCGCCCAAAATGGAGCGCTATATAAAGGCATATATCTTTGAGCCCAATTCACCGGGCCCAAGGCCCCACCCACGCGACGGGGGGCCAACCTCATAAATCCCAAACCCCACCCTATAAAAAGTTTTTTTCCGGTCGAGCGAAAGTAGCATTGAAAGGGAAGTGGGTTTTTTGGACATGGGGGTTTAAGAAAAGGTAAATGTCTTAAAAGGTTTTTGTTCGTGCCCCATTTCCCCAAACACAAAGGGCCCACTTGGAAATTGTGTATCAGCCCGGCAATATGTAATTTAGTCTGGGGGCCCTATTAAATTTTTTAAACATAAAACTTAGTGTCCGTTGTTCACCCCCAAAAAAGGGGGGTTTCTGTAATAGGAAAAGCCAGCGGTCTTTCCCCGGTTTAGGATATAGTAATGGGGGCCGTAAAAAGGGAAAGGGGGGGAACCCGGGTGCGGTTGGCGATACTGAGTAGAAGGGGGCCCGAGAAAGGGCGGCCAGATTTTTTTACCCCAAAAAAGCTTATAAAACCTGGCGTTTGGAAACCCGTCGGGGACCCGGGTTTTTTCCCCAAGGGTAGGGTTTGATATACCCCCAAGACATTTCCCACTTGGGAGAAAAAGGGATCCCCGGGCACCTAAAATTTTCTCCCGGGTCTCAATCTCTGGGGGGAAGAGCACCGATGACACAAAAGCATTCGGGGTCAGCCGGGGGGGGCCAGGGGCGCCAGGGGCGAGCAGAGGGTTTGAAGGTAAGTTAAAAAGGGCTCTTTTAATAGTCATGGAACCCGTATCAAAGATCTGGAAAGTGTGAGGGAACAATTCCTTCCGGGTTTAGTTTTAAAGCGGGAAAAAACAAAGATCCCCTTCTTTTACCCTTTTAGTCCCCTTTGCAAATTAGCCTCCCTCGGTCTGTTGCCCCAAAAATTAAAACGAACCAGCGCAAAGTTCCCTAAATCCCCGCTTGTTTTCTTTTAAGAGCTGGGGATTTCATCCCTTTGATTTGCAGCGGGCCCTTACGGACCGAATTTTTTTTTTGTTGGAGAGTTTTGGGGGCCCGGGTTTTCCAATTGTGTTAATTTTGCAAAATAGTGAGGAAAGCTTAGCCCCCCCTCCCCCCTTTTCATTTTGGAAAGAAATGTTAAATTTTAAGATCCTTCAGCATGCTTTTACTTGCCTCCCTTTTTCAACTGAGGATTTGGTGGGGGTTTTGTCCCCATGGTTTTCCCAAAAAAATGCTTATTAAATGTTGTAAGCCCATTACACAGATGAGTCTTTTAAAGAAGGGACCCCCCCTTTTAGTTTCCCTTTAAAAGGGGTTTTTCCCCTTTACACTTTGTGGAATCTAAACTTCGAATGCCCCCCGGCGCGTGGTCAGAAAAAAATTTAAGTTACCGATGGTCAATCCCCTCCCCGCTGGGATGCAGGACATGTTGGGAGAAAGATATAGCAAACCCCTGCTTATCTTTTTGGTGGGGAAATATGAGTAAAAAGTGTAGTCCCGAGGGTTTTGGGTGCATAAGACCCCCAAGAATCTTTTGAGCTGCATATTGTGACAAAAATTTTCTTTTTTTTTAAATTTAAAATTTTTTCAGGGGACCCGAGGGAGATGTCCTGTAGGTATCTAGGGCTCGGGGTTCATTGAACATTAAAAATTCCACAAAGAAAAAATTTTTTACCCTCCTTTTAAAATTTAAATTTAAAAAATCCCCAAAAGGTTGGGTGGGGGGGGTTTTTGATTTGGTGCATAAAGGGTTTGCAAAGTAAAAAGTACTCCGGCAATGGTACATTTAGAAAAATTTCCCTCGCATTTGGATGGGTTTTTAAAAAAGTCTAATAGTTGTATAGGGGGGACTCCTATGGAAAAAATGGTCCCCTTTTAAAGATTTCCCGGAAAGGATTTGTGCTAGGGGCCCCCAAAGGGGGGAAAAATATTTGGTTTTAATCCTTCAGGTGTCTGTCAAAATTGTGCGTCTTTGCAGAAAAGGATTTGTGCCCGCTGCTTATAAAAGGGGGTTAGTTTTTGGGGGACCTCCTTAAAAGGGATTTTTTTAAATTTATTTTCTTTTTGAGGTTTGAGCTTTTTTTCTAAATAATGTTTTACCCCTTTATAAAGGCGATTTTTTGTTTCCCATACTCCACCGGCATTTTTTAATTTGTTTTCCTCGCTGTTTTCCAGCCTTTCGAATCGGAAACATGTGAGGCCCCAGCGCCGTATGCCGCCCATTTTCCCCCCACTGCGCCCCACACACTGGCGGGGGGCAGCAGACTTTACATAGTATGTATGAGAGCGCCTCCGCACGAAAAAAATCAGGCGAAAAATTTCCCCGGAAAAAATTGGCGGAAAAGGTTGCCCCCCCGTGGCTGAGATTCATACATGTCGCCCATAGAGTTTAACATAAAAACATGAGTTAAATAATAGGTTATTTTTTTGATGACCTGTTCCCTTTAACCCCTTGCCAACAGTGGACATACCCATATGTCCTAGCTGGGAAGGTGTTCCCGCAAATGAACGTATGGGTATGCCCTGAACATTGTGTGGGATCAGAAGCACATCCCACACGATCACAGTATGGAACCAGCCCCAAAAAAGATAAAAATTAAATAAAAGTACACATATTAGGTAATGCTGCATGCATAATGACTTAGCCTATAAATCTGTCATGTTATTTAACCTGCACGATGAATGTCATAAGAAAACCCCAATTTTTAAATTTTTATTGTCCTGCCGCAAAATTTTTAATGGAACAAACAAACAATCAAAAAAGTCATATTGATGCCAAAGTGGTACCAATGTAAATGGCAGTTCATCCCACACAAAAAAAGCCCATACACAGCTCTACATACAAAAAAATAAAAATATTCTGGCTATCGGAAAAATTGCGATGCATAAATATTGTTTTACATGATAAAAACACTTTTTTTAAAGTGATACAATATAAAAAAACTAAAAATTGGGGGACCGTCTAATGTAAAACCCCCCCCCCCCCCCAACCCCCCTTTTAAAGGTAAAAATAACATATCATGTATACTGCACTGGGGAGCCCCCTGTTAAAAAAATAAAAAAATAAATCCACTAGGATTGCTGTATTTTCTCCACCCTGCCAAATTTAAAAAAAGGGTTTAAAAACAATCCCAAAAAGTCTGGTAGCCAAAACCCAAAAAGGTAACCCCAAAAAAAACAAACAAACTCCCTCCTTTAAAAAAACAAGCCCCATAACACAAAATTGGTAAACAGGGAAATAAAAAGTTTTGGATTTCAGACTTTGGCGATTTCCAAAAAATGTGTTTTCCTTTTTAAATAAAAGTGTTTTGATTGTTTAAAATAATTAAAAAATAAAAAAAAACAAAATTTTGGGGATTGTTTGTAATCATATCCCCAGCTGAGTAAAAATTTGCATGTCCCTTAAAACCCGCATGGTGACCCCTTTTAAAAATTAAAAAAAATTTAAAAAAACCCTTTTAAGAATGCAGGTAGTGGATCCGCTGGGGCCCCCGCAGCGTGGGGGTAAGCCGTTTCCCGGGGACGGAAATTAAAATGAAACCCGGGTTTTTTACCAGAAACAGCCGCAAAGCGGGATGGACTTTCCCGCCGGCGGAGAAACTACCAGGTCGTCCACTGGCGTGACTTTTCTTGCCGGTTGGGAACCAAGGCAGGCGTGGTACAAAAACGTGAGGTAGGCGAAAGTCGGGGACAGGGAAGAGGTCAGGGAGCAGGCAATGGTTCGGGTCAAAACACAGAGCGAAGACGGTTCGGTACCGGTGAAAAGGTTACAAAGGGAGAAGGTAGCTTTCTCTGATAGGCAGTAACGCACTAAAGATTCCCCGGGAAAAAGGTGACCCCGGGAAAGGAAAGGGGGTTTTAAATAGGGTCCCTGCAGCCCTTTTAAAAAAAAAATGGGGTACTGGGCCCCCTTTAAAACCTGGAAAGCCGGCCCCGCCGGGGCGCCCCTTAAAGGCCCCCGGGGCCCTGCGCACTCCCCCCGGGCCCGGAAAAACGGGGGGACGCGGGAGCGCGGAGGGGGTAAGCCCGGGCCCCGCCGGGGAAACCCCACCCCCGGGGCGGCAGGGGCCGCCCGGGCCCTTTGGGGGGTTTGGCCCCACGGTGTTTTCCCCCAGCACCCGGGCGAGGGGTTTCGGGACCACTCGTGAAAAGCCTTCCCCCCCCCAGGGGCCCCCTCCTCTTTCTGGTTCGGAAAGGGGGCCGCAATATGAGACCCCCCCGGTCCAGGATGTTTTTCCCCAAAAGGTTTCCCTGTTTTTCCTCCGGAAGGAACCCCTCCCCCAAACAACCAAGAATTGCCGTTTACCCCCAAACCGCCCCATTTTTTTTAAAAATTCTTTGACCGCAAATTTTGTTGGAGGCTACAGACAAAGGGGAAGGGAGGGAAAAAAACCAAAATTTTTTGGAGAAGCGGTTTTAAAAACGACAGGCTTTTAGGAGGGATACGTGAAAAAAAAAATTAGGGATCCGCATGGGGGGGTGGGGTTTGGAGGCCCCATATGATATGGATTTTAAAACGGTCAGGATTTCAAAGGGCCCCCCGGAAACGTTGGACCCAAACTTGTAGTGGGGATTTTCAACCTTTACATATTTGGGAGGGCAGCCAGACTTTGTCCCCCCGGAGTTAAAAATTGGAGCTGGGCTCCTTTTCTGTCCGCCCTGGCCTTATACGGGCGGGAGCACGCCCGCCCCCGGGGGTGACGAGTTTTGCCCAGAATTTCCGTTTAAATGTTTTGGGGCCAAAGGGGGATTACTGAGGGCACCTCGGAGGAGGAGGGGGAGGGGAGGGGGGGGGGGATGGCCCCCACCAAATACAACAAAAAAAGGAGACGGCCCGAAGCCCCCGGAAACCAGTGAGTTGTATGAGAATTCGGCCCCGGGTAGGAGGTCGGCCCAATCATCCCGGCCGGGGCAGAAAAAAAAATGACGTAAAGTAACTGCCCCGAATCTGATTGACCCTCTTACCTGCCCCTTAGATTGGGATGGTTTTGGGAAAGAAGAAAAAGTCTAAACCCTTTCCCCGCAATGGGGCAGAGTGCGCCCCCAAAAACTTGGACACGAACTTTCAACCCCCCACCCCAAACAGAGACGGGTGTGCTGGGGCAGGCTGTGCAGGGGGGAAGTGTGAATTAAAAAACAGGGGAGGCCAAAACTTGGGGCGGAAAGGTAACCCTGGCAAATGGGGGCGAAGTGGGTTGAAAAAAATTTTTCCGAAAAACCTATCCGTAATGACCAGGGTCAAGGGTTTTTACCCCAAGAGGTTGGGGGTCGGTGGATGAAAAACCATTCCCAAAAATGGGGGCCATGGGGTACCTTTTGGGGTTTGGCAGGGGGGGAGCCCGGGAGCCCGGAGGGGGCCGGGGGCCCCGGGGCCCCCTTATTCCCGGCCCCCAAGTGGCACAGGATCCCCGAAGTCCTTAGTATCTTTTTTGCCCGCCCTGGGGAAACCAAAATAAAAACCCAGAGATTTAATTGGAACGTTTTGGGGCCCCGGGTGTCCCGGCCCAAAACGAGCCCGTGTCCCCCCAAATTTTGGATTCTCTTGCGCAAAATGGGGGTGGCCGAAGTTTGGTCTTGGAGGAGGTATTTGCCGAAGGAGGGAAAGGGGTTTCTGGGGTCGGGTTCCGGGGTTTTTTGTGTTGGGGCTGCGGCTCTTCCTCCTTTTACGTCAGATGGGGGGCAGGGAGGGATTGCCCTGATGTTCTTTTCAGCAGGGCGAAAAAGGATGGGAAATCAAAACTAGAAAAAAAAAGAGACCCCGTGCTTGCCGGGGGTTTTAGGCGCTGGGCCGATGGAGGGTACTGAAAATTTTTGTATCCTTTAAAAACCTCGAAAGGATGACCCAGCTCCCTCTAGAAGATGAAAGCCCCCTCTTCCCCCCGGGCCAATCTTGATTCAGTAATTCCCCGGTCCCCCCAAAAGCCCTAGTTCCCCCTCCGCCGGGCGAGAAGGGCTTAGAGAAAAAGCCGCAAAGGGGGTAGTTTTCCCTGGGAAACCCCCTTTAAATAAGGAAAAGTCCGGCCCCCAGAAGGGCATCCCCCTCCCGAGCGAAAGGGGTTTCAGGGTTTAGGGCGTGACAAAATGGTTTTTGGGGAAAACAAAAAGGCCCCCACTTCAAAAACTGAGAAGGCCCCCTTTTTTTTCCGCCGTTGGCCAACATTTGGGATTAGCCTTTTTCCTTTGGGGAGGGGGCCAAAAATTTGGAGCCCCCCAGAAAAGAGAAAAAGAGGTTTAAACTGTCGATTTAATTTGCAAAGCCCAAAAAAATTTAATGGCTTTGAAGGGCCAACAGGTCGTGCCTTTTCCCCGGATAAACAGGCAGCTTAGTGGGTCATTTGTAGACCCGGTTGGAGGGCGATGTAAAACCCCCGGGGAAAAGGGAGATGGTTTGGGGGAAGACACACTTCTCTTTAAATTTTGGGGTACAGGAGGGTTTTGCGGAAAAGGGGTTGCCGGATAGGTTAAACCCGTGATAGTGGGTCGGAGGTCCAAGGGGGGAAAAAAAGGATGTCGTCCCCGGTTTTAAACCCATGGGCACAGGTGTAGAGCAGGTCCCTGGGAAGATGTCGTTTACGAATCTTGAAAGACCGCGGGGGCATTTCCCCAGCCCGAATGGCATTACCAGTACTCCAAAAAGGCCGCGGCGGGTATTGAAAGCAGTCTTCCACTCTTTTTTCCCTCAGGATTCTGATGAGATTATATGCCCCCCCGCAGGTCCAATTTGGGAAAACCCCCTTTGGGTCCCCGTAGACGGTCAAAAAGTTCCGTAATTAAATGGCAACGGGTAACCCGGTTTTTTTATGGTAATCTGGTTCAGCCCCCGGTTGTCGATGCAAAAGGGCCCGGAAAAGGGAAACCCTCCTTCCCTTTTGTACGAAGAAAACCGGCCCCCAGCGGGTGTTTAGGACTTGGGGAAATTTAAAAAAAATTTTTCAGGTTCTCCCCGGATATAGTCCCACTTGGCCCCGAGTCTTGGTCTGGACAACGGGTAAATCTGCCCCCGGGGGGACTGGCCCCCCGGAGGAGGTCAATGGGACAGTCATTTGGGGCGATGAGGAGGAAAGGGGTTCGGCCCCGTTTTTTTCCGAAAAGACGGGGCCCCCGTAGTTTCCCCCGGTTTTTCTGTGGGAAGGGCCCGGCCCGGGGCCCCGGAAGACTGATGGGGTGGAAAAGGCCCCGAACTGGCCCCGGAACTGAGAAAACAGCCATTTGGCAGGGTTTGGGGCCCCAAGCCGAGTACCCCCCCGGGGTTTCCCGTTGAGGGTCGGGGCCTGGAGCCGCAGCGCCCGGAAGAAACCAAAAAAGGGTCGCTGGAGGGGCGACCGAGGGGGACATAGAAGGTTTATCTTCTCCTTTGGGGTTTAAAACCCCCCACGCGGGAGGGACAATGGCCCCTTTGGGTTTCGTGGGCCCAATTTGGGGCCCCACTTAAAAAGCTGCCCCTCAGGGGGGGGTTAAAACACCAGGGGCCTTCCCCCGACGGGTCACCGGGAAAGAAACCCATTTCCCGGGCACCCGGGCCCCGGGGGTTTAATAAAGTTCACCGGCCCGGGTCCAGAAACCAGAAAGGCCGGGGGTTTCCCGAAAAGTGAGTCCGGGGTCCCGACGGACCTCAAAACCCCCATAGTAAGCGTTTGGGGGAAGTGTTCCCCACCCTTTGGGGCGCCCTCCTCCACCAAATTTTTTAAAACCAATCCCTTTTCCTCCCTTTTCCCCTCTAAACCCCTTTAAAAAACCCCCCCAAAATTTTTTATCCCCCCCCCCCCCCCCCCACAGTAAAAAGGCACAATTTTTTGGGCCCCCCGGGGGACAGCTCCTGTTTGGACAGATGGCCTGGTCCCCCTGCATGGGGGTTTTTTCACTTTCGGGTTGGGGGTCCCGGGAAGGGGACAGCTGTGGTCTTTTTGGAAGGGCCGGAGCCAAAGGCGAGGCCGGACGGGGGCGGGGGTCGAGCGAGTTCACGTTCCTGGCGTAGTTTTCCCCTTGCCGCTGGCCCAAAACGAACATCGATCCCAAATAAAATAGGTGGATCGCTCCCCTTTTGGGAGGCGGGATCTCTCTTTTGCCGCGTAGGGCCGTCCTTAACTCCCGCCGGAAAAGCCCTTTTTTTAAAGTGGCACATAATGCCCGGGGTCGTTCCAGGTAAGCCCCTGATAACCCGGGTCCGGGAAAAAGAATGCGTTGTCGGGGACCGAGGATTCACCCTGGGGGAAAAATTTAGGAAAAGCGGTTTTTTTTTTTTTCCCCGCCCGAGGGTTGGCCCCCTGCCGGGGCTCTTCAAAGGGCATGCGGGGAAATCTTTAGAGGAAGCCTTTAGGTCCGTTTGTCACCGGGCGCCCCGGGTTTCCCAGGAGGGGTGGGCCCCAAAACTAAAAGCCCTTTCCCGGTCACCCCCAAAGGAACCAGAAAGACCCAAAAAAACCCAAAACCCCCCCAACCCCCCCCTGGGGAATTGACCAGCCATAACTCAACGTGATCGAGCACTGGGTAATAAATCCCCTGCCCCAGTTTGGAGTCCCCGTCAAAAATTTTCAGGGAGTGGTAAAGCGTAGCCCCCGGAAGTCCCGGGTGTGGGGGGGAGGGTGTTCCCCCCCCAGGAGGAGGAGTCGGGGGCTGTTTGGGTTTTCCAGGGGCTGCCCCGCATCATGGCGGACAAACAGGTTCAAGGGTGTGGGCTTGTTGCCCCCTAGTGATGTGACTGCGGGACCCCTTTTCGCCGTGAGATCGGTTCAACCCCCCCGGGAAAGGTACCTTGGGGGGATCCATGGCCCGGGTCTTACTGTAACGAATGCAGGTAAATGGGGTCCGGTGGACCAAAAGCAAGCGATGGTGTAAGCCGTACCAGGGGAAGGGAAACTAAGTTGAACCCGGGGGTTTTCCCAGGCCGGATAAGGGGGGTGGTTTTTCAGCGGGCGTTTTTGGGGGTTCCCAGGTCCGGGGCCCCGGGGCCCCTTTTCTTCCCGGTTCCCCGGGCAGGGGCCTTGGGGGTTTTCGTGGGTTTAGAAATTCGGGGGGGGAGAAGGGGTGGGAAGTCGGGGCCGGGGAAAAGGAAAGGGGGGTAGGGCAGGGGCCAATGGTTCCCCCGGGGGCCCAAAACCCCAGGCCCTGAAGGCGCGGCCCCCGGTTCCCGGTAGACAGGGTTTCAGGCAAAAAAAGCAAACATCTCTTGAAACCCGTAACGCACCCCAAAATTTCCTTTTTTAACCCAAATATACCGTTAAAAAAAAAAAGTTATTTGGGTTTTTTTTTTTTCAGACATAAAAACACCCGTTTTTCCAAATGCATTTTGTGTGTAAAAGTAAAAAAACATAAAAAACTATATAAAAATTAATTTTTTTTTATTTTTTTTTTTAATTTTTTGCACCGAAAACCGGTATAGTAAAAATTTTCCCGTAAATTTATACCAAACATAAACGCTGTGAAAATGAAAAAACCAAAAAAAAAAAAAGTGGAACTGTAGAAAAAACCCTTTTGCCCTTCCCAAAAAACAATTTCACCCTAAAAGGGGATCCCTGAGGGGGGGAGTTGAATCCAAAAAGGGGTGACTTCTGGAAGTTTTCACCGTACTGGTACTTTTGGGGGCTTTGCAAATGTTACATTGCACCCCTAAAAAATCCCGCCCCTTTCCAAAAAATCAAAAGCGCCCCCCTCCCTTGTAGGCCCTACCTGACGCCCCAAAAAGCAGTTTTTCGTCCCCAAAAAAAAAAGTTTGTTTTTTTTGGGGGAGAACCAAAAAAATTTTGGGGGGTTTTTTTTTTCCTGAATTCTTGTTAAAAAAAAGAAACTTTTTTAGCCCCAAAAATTTCGATTTTTTTTGGGAAAAAAAAATCTTTCATTTTCCCCAAGGGGGTAACGCTAAAAAAATTTTGTGAAAAACACCTGTGGGGTCTTTATACTCAAATACACCCCCTGGGGTATATTTTCTTAAGAGGTGTAGGTTTTCAAAATAGGGGTCCCTTTAGGGGATTTATTAAGTTTTCTATTTTTAGGCTTGTAGTTAAGACAAAAAAGTGCCCTAGAGCCCTTTTGGGATATTCCAAATTTTTGCGGATGGGGGGAAATCAATCTTTTAGTTTTATTTAAAATTTTTTTGTTCTACCATTTTCCCAAAGGATAAAAAGGGTAAAAATTTTACATTTGCAAAAAAAAAATTAAAATTTTGAAATTTCCCCTTTTTTTTTTGCTTTAATTTTTGTGGGGGGCCCCCTACAGGGTTAATAAAATTAAAAGCTGGGGGGTTTTTTTTTGAAATTTCTTTTAAAGGGGTGTAGTTTCTTTGATGGGGTCTTTTTTTGGGGGTATCTAAAAAAACAGGGCTGTAACGTTTCAAGGGTTTATTTTAGAAACCATGCTACCAAAAAAGATAGAAAACTTGAAACCCAGATGGGAAAGGGGGTCCTTGGGCCCCCGGAAGGGTGGCTCCACCCACCCGGGGGGGGGGGCCAGGGAAGTAAAAGGGCCCAGGGGCACCGATCCAGAGGGTGTAGATGAAAGCAAAGACCCGGCCACCCTGGGAAAAAGAGACAACCCGGGCAAGGTCAACCCCCCAGGAGGGACAGGCTCCGGAACACGGAAACTTTTCCCGGCCCCGGAAAAATCGGACCCCTAGGGGCACGGTCAGGAACATGGGACCCCCCGGTTTGGCACGGTTCCCCCAGGAAAATGGGGACCCTTAGGCCCGAACACCTGAAAGGGACACAGGAACAAAAGTAGAAACTCCCCAAAGGAAACCCCAGAAGGACAAAGGGAAACAAAGGGCTTTAGGCCCGGGGAAAGGGGCCTTGGCCCCGCAACACCCCAAAAATTTCTAGGCCCCCGGGCTGTTGGTAGGGAAGGGGATCTTTTTAGGGGTCCCGCAGATAAGGAAGTTTCTGCACCTGGCCCAGGCCCCCGGGTTAAGGTTTTTTTATCTTTCAAAAAAGACTGAACGAATTTGCAAAAATTTCCAAAACCCCCAGGGATCAAAAAAACCCCAATTGCTTTCAGACAGGAGGCCGGGAATTTGCCCGATGTGCAAGGGCCCCCCGGGCTTGGGGCTTTAAAAAAAAAAAAACTAAAGTTGCAAATTTTTTTGAAAATGTGAAAAAATTTCTAAATAAATTTCTAAGCCCCTAATGCCCTTTCCCAAACCTTCAATAAAAAGGGGAAAGGAATCACCCACATTTTGGGAAATGTTTTTTGTTCTTTCGACAAATTTTATTTTACATACAAATTAAAAAATTTTTGGGCAGCTAAACAAAGCAGGGGGGGATTTTTAGACTCCCATAACTGGGGCCTTTTTCAGCAACCCGAAACGTCCCCAAAATTTTTAGGAAGGGGTTTGACCCAAAACTTTCAAGTACGACCCTGGTCCCCTAATTGTCCAGACTTGAGCCCAAATGAGCATCTGTGGTATCACTTCATGTGTTGTGTTGGATCTAAGGATATGTTCACACGATGTATTGTGGCGTGTACAGTATGCAGCGCAATACATCGTGTGTTTCGGGAGTTCACGCTAATACACGCATACTCCCGTGGCACGAGAGGGCAGCAGCTATGGATTACTGTAATTATAAGCCGTGTGAACATACCATAAGAATCCTCTATGCACCCTCTAGCAGCTGTGAGATGCAGTCAGCATGGGTCCATTTCACGACATCATGACCACATATTACTATGATATGGTTACTAAATAATGCTTCCATGTATTCGTTTTTGCCTGTCTGCATTTCAAGTCATAACTTTTTTTTTCTATGACGCAGTTGAATTGTCTTATGAAAGATATAGTTCAATATTTACAAAAATGTGAGGGGTGTACTCACTTTTGTGAGATACTATATTTCCCTTGTAACTTGGACTAATATGTAATAAGGAAATTGGCAATTAAAAAAGACCTGATGTCTTTCTGATCTTACAAACGGTATTATCTGCAAAATATTTTTTTTTAAATCATATCAGTGGGCCTTTTTAAAAAAAAATTCAATCATGGCCCCTGACAAGAGTAGTGCCAATTTTGCCCTGATGGCACCCCTTTGCTCAGGCAGCAGACCCTCTTTTGTGGGCCCATACATATGCACTCTTTTTTAAACAAGCCCCTCTGGGAAATGCCCCCATTGCTTTGGGGTATTTTAAAGGGTTTTTTCTCCATGTTACAAATGAAATTGCACACCAAATTGGGTTCATGTAGAGTGGCACAGTCTCCTTTTAAAGGGCCCCCCTTTAAAAATGATTTAATTTTGTGTTTTTTATTTTTGGGGCAAATATTTGATAGTAGAAAGAACCTTTTTTTTCCCCCGGATGACTGCGCTTTTTCTACCACTATCTATTTTAGAGACAGTCATTCAATACTTATTACCTGATTACGACAAATTTCATATTGGCCTTTGACAAATTGGGTAAAAATTGGGCTAAAATGCTTAAAAAAAAAGATTTTTTTTGAAAATTTTTAGTCACATTTTCCAAATTAGGACCCACAAAAGCAAAAAATGCCGTTTTTACTAACCCCATAAGGGGGTCAAAAAATTTTACCTTTTTCAAGAGTTACAATTTTCCACATATCTCCTATGTGCATTCAGTAAAACCCTTTCCCCATGGCCATCCTTTAAAAAAATTAAAAATAAAATTTTTAAAGTGTTTTGGGGTTTAAGCCCCCTTTTTCGTTACCCCAGGAACTACTTTTTAAAATAATTCAAATTTTGAGACAAATAAACCCAAAAGGGTTTTTAAAAAAACAGGACAAATGCCTTTTAAAAATTGTTTTGGGGCTTTAAAACCCAAATAATGCCGAAAGAAAGGGTATTTTGGTAAAAGGTTCATTACAATGTCTCCAATACCATTTACCTGTAATCTTTAGGCAAAAGCTCACAAAATGGTATCAATTTTTCCTTTCAGGGGGGGGGGCCGGGCCCCAAACAAAAGTTAGAGAATTTACAAACTTTGGTTTGGGAAAGGGGAAAAAAATATATTTGATAAAATAGTAAAAACAACTGATCTATTTATTTTTTTCAAAATGTTTTTATTTGATTTTTAAAAACAAAGGAGAAAGAAAACATATTCAGAATAGGAAAAGGAAACAACATGTTCCAGTAAAGTTTCCTTATGCACCTAGTGGTATTATAGAGTGTGTAGCCTCCCATCAGTGTTAGAATGACACACACAAGGCGATATGTATGAACGGGGCTGTAGAAGTCTGCCGTCTTTTCAGCACGACATCTAGAGCATCCCTTGGGAATATTTTTTAAAACCTCCCTACCATTATCGGGACCCATACGAGCAACGGCCCACCTGATTAGGGGGTGCGGGCCGCTTCAGTGCAGCAATTCTAGGGGCATTACTGCTGGAACAGGTAGAGCACTTTCAAAATGATTTACCTGAGCCAGAATTGTCATCTTTGCACTAAAAGGCACCTGATTTTTTGACCGCTGTAGGGGGAACCATAAATCAGGCTATTCTCTATTAAATAAATTTAAAATTTTGGTGTTTAAAAAAAAAAACTACATGTTTCCCCATATTCTGGTTAAGAAAAACGTCCTGTAAATTGTAAATTAAAAAGTTTTTTGGAATTTTAAAATCCCTTAATTTAAACCTGTAAAACAAACAAAATTTCTGTAGGTTTTCTTTTTTTTTGTTTTGGAATGGGTCATTGCATACCCTAAAATACTGGGAAAGTGAAATGTGGAAAAGAAATTTACTTGCACCATGTTTGTGGGGGTTTTGTTTTTATGTTTTCACTCCTTGGTACAAATTATGTGTTATCTGTATTCTGTAGATCAGTATGATTCCGGTTATGTATGATTTTCATTTTGTTTTAGTACTTTTAAAAAAATTTAAAAAAATTTTCCCATTTCTTTAAAATTTTCAATTTTTCCGGCAACCAAAAACTGTCCCTTTTTTTGTCACCCCCGGGGCCGAAAGGGTAATTCATTTTTTCTTTGGGTAAAGTTGTTTTTTATCGAGGCCATTTTGGCATATATATGCAACTTATTTTTATCACTTTTTATTCCAACTTGTAACCTTTACCCCGGTCCCGGCTGTTTTTAACTGTTTTTGTGTCCTTTGGTTTTGGTCAAAGATTCATTAAAAAATTTTTCTTTTCTTCTATAAATATGGGGCGCACCCCCAGAACACCCCTAAACTTTGGGGGCATTACATTGGGACTTTATTTGCACCAAAGATTGGAGTGCATTGTTCTACAATATCAATTTTCCCCCATGTGATGTTTTGTTTTTAACCCTTTAATAAAGGGGAATAAACTAATTACAAGAAAATTGCCGTTGTTTTACATTGCATCTTATAATTTTTTTGGAAATTTAAAAATTTTATTCCCCCAAACGTTCAATGCACTATATCCTATATGTGTGCTGAGCAACATTGTAAAATTTTCAAAACAACGTTTTTTGGGTTTAAACTACACCAAAAATGGCACAGCCTCGTTCATAACAAGGGCACCTCCCTTTTGTTTTTAAAAAAATTTAAATAAATGTTATATATTATTATATATTTTATATATAATATTTTTTTTTTTTTTTTTTTTTTTTTATTTATTTATTTTTTTTAATTTTTTAATTTAAACATGTCCAAAAAAAAGGGTACGTTGAAACCAAAAAAACTCTTTCACTTGTTTCATCCTTTTGATAACATAAAATAATGCGAATGGTGTTTCCAAGAAGGCAGTTTTTTATTACTTCCGGGCTGGGGCAAGAAAATGATGAAATTTTAATTTTGGCAGCCCCATGGGAAACCCTTGAAAGGGTTCCGGGTGCCATTGTTGACTGATGAAACCCACAATATTTATTAGGGGAGGGGAAAAGGGAATCGGGGGGCAGGGTACGGCATCTTAATGTTTTAAAAAGCAAAATTGGGGCCCAGCTCCTTTTCTGTTTGCAGAGGGGTTTTTTTTCAGCAGTAAAAATCAGGACCCGGCACCCCCTGCTTATGAAGTCAGCCCCAGAGTTTTGGGCCCCCCCCTTTCCCCAGCTCCTTTCTGACAAAAAGTATGTACCCATAAGTCCCCCTTATTGGGGAAGGGGTTATGAACCCAAATTTAATGTGGTGGGGGAATGCCCCTACTGTATATGTTGTGGAAAACACCAAACTATTTTTTGTATATTTTTGAGGGTTTTTTTGTTTAAAAAGTAGCCAATGTTTTTGAGAATACCTGCTAGTTTTAAGCCTATGGTGTATATATTAATTTTCCTTTAAAAAACTAGTATCATAAACGCAGGCCCTTCTGGCCTCCAGATACTCTCCCACAGGAATAGCAGAGTTTTTATGCAAAGAATGGCAACTTCCAGCCAGAAGAATAGTGTTATGGTCCATCGGTTCATGATATCATGTAGTATACACATTTTTGTTTGTCTACTAACCCCTGTTTCAGAATTTGGTTTTGTGCATAAAGATCTAATTTTGGCCCAAAAATTTTTATGAACACCTATTTTTTTCCCAAAGTTTTCAAAAGTGTACTTTTAGCTAAAAGGTAATAACCTACTTTTCATGAAAGGGGGGGGTTAAAAGTTGATGGGTTTCCCCGACACAAAACCCCACCCCCGGGGAGCCCTTGACCCGGGCTTTTTTTGACCAGAAAAGCGTCAGGGGCATTTTGGGCACAAAAAGGGAAAAAAAATTTTCCAAATCACCGGGGGACAAAAAACAATTTTTGGGCGCCCATTGAAAATTTTTCGTTTTGTAAATCAATTGTCGTACACCCAAAAAATAGAGGGATGAACCCTTGTTTAAAGCCCCCCTAAATAGCGGGGCCCCTTTCATATAGTAGCCAAGGGTACGCTGGGGTACCTCCAATTAACGCAAATTGCCAAACTATTTTTTAAAGGGGCAAATTTAAAAATAAACCCCCTGGTTTTAATTTTTTTTACGTTTCCACCCTTTTTTTTCCAAAAGCGCCGCAATTTTTTCTCATTAAACATACACTTGGATGATATTTTAAAAATCTGGGGATATTGCGCAATGCCCCCACAAAGGCACAATTTTGGTTTTTTAAACAAGGTATACCAGGACGCCAGAAATTTTTAGAGGGGTCATACTTTCAGGGGCACTTTACACTTGGGTTTTAAAAAACCCTAAAAACTGCCTGGGGGTGGATTTTGGGGCCCATTTTCCCGGGGCATGGGCAGACCAAAAATTTTTATCTCTGTTTGGATGCCATGTTTTGAATAAAGTAACCGGATAAAGTAACTGGATCTTCTTCTCTGATTTCTGGAGTACAAAGAATTACCTAGAGACAGTTGTGTGTTATTCATTTTTTAGCAGTTAACTTTGTTTATAACTAGTGATGAGCGATTCGGCCAATAATCTGATTCGAGTAGATTCCAGATTTTGTGGAATTATCTCCCAATGTTCAATCTTCGATTGCGATTAATCTACAATTCCCATTAAAGTCTATGGAAGAGGAACACCAGGTTCATTTTTACACCCAAACAAGTGAGGTGAAGCTTGAATTAACATCCACAACAGTAAACTGGATACGTGGTACATCTTAGTCAAGACAATAAGGCTACAAGAGTCACAAAAAAAAATTGACAGACTAAAATAATCCATTCCGTTCAATGGCTAACCAAAAACATGAGGATGGCGTAGCCACAGCAGGTACAGTGGTTTTTTACATAAAACAAGACACCGGTTTTGGAAATGGCACATGGTAACTGGCAGGAGACCCCTATCACTTTTTGCACCAGGGACCAACAACTTGTCATATATGTGATAGCAGCAAAGGCACACCCGTAACTCAGGCTGTGGTGGCCACTAGCAACGCAGAAATAAAATTGGGTGCTATTTCACCGTTGTTTGAGATGAGAAATATGAGTAATATAAATGCAGACGTGCACCCCACAAGAAAGGGACACTGAACTCCGACTGTGGTGGATGCTGGCTACGCAGAAATAAAATTTGGTGAAATATGACAGTGACTTGAAAAGACTAATATAAGTTATAAATGCAGACGTATACCCCACAAGAAAGTGACACCCTGAATTCTGTGGCAGCTGGCAACGCAGAAATAATATTGGGCGCTTTTTCTAAGTGGCTTGAGAGGACAAATATGAGTGATATAAATGCTGAGGTGCATCCCACACGAAAGTTATACTCTGAACTCAGACTGTGGTGGATGTCGGCAACGCAGAAATAAAATTTGTTGCTATTTCCCAGTGGCTTGAAAGGAGAAATATGTCTGATGCAGGATCTGCACCCTGGACTAGGCGTGGCCCCACCTTCCCCACAGCTGTGCTGTCTAGAGCACTGGAGCTGTTTCCAAATCTCTAATACTAACTAGAATTCTGTAATCTTGCTGTATCCTAAGCTAACTAATCTATCAAAGATCCTTTTCAGTGGTAAAATCGCTGGCGAATAATCCCTACTAGCATTTAAAAAAACTCAGCAGAGAGACAGTGATCCTTTCTGTTCGCTGTATAAGAGCTAATGGAGCTGCTCAGGAAGTGCAGTGACATAGATAAAACGAGGTCATGTGATTTCAGCAGCCAATGAGATCCCTACACAACCCACTGGTGACGTTCTTCACCCCCCTCACCCCTGTGCTCTGCGCTGATTGGCTGGCCACCAAAATTACAGGAAGCGCCGAAAATGGCGTGATTGGAATCTCTCTTCATCGCGGAACCAAGATTTTAGTGAAAATCTGCTCGATTTCAACTTTTGGCGATTTCACCGCTCAACACTATTTATAACAAGAAAATGCAAATAACATTGTTGGAATAACCATATTAAAAATGATTCCACCATTATCAGTTATGTCATGTGATCCTGGAGATAAATGAATCCCATCAGTCACATGGTGTGACCTTATCTATTAGCACAAGAATGCACGACAAAGGAAAGATGTGTGCAGATAGGTAGCTACTCCACACTTATAATAAAGGTGTGTGAGCAGATTTTTAAATGCATGTGTATTAATGAACTGTATGATTTCTATTGTAGAAATAAATACATTAAAAATATAAACTGGACAAACCCTTTAAAGCTCAAACATGCTTCTGATTTCTAATATAAATTGTACAATTCTGGCTCAGTGACCCAACTACATGTGACGCATGGATTCTTTGGTAAGGCTTGTAATCAGTGTACATTCAGTTTAACGTAAGGACTATTAACCTGGCAACTTTGCTGCATTATATTGCCCAACCACTAATTTGGCACAAGTACCACACAGCAAAAGAGAGATAATTATTCTACAGAAATTATTTTATTCAAGCTAAATTGCTTAATATCCTCATTAAGACTCATTCTTTATCATAAAATACAAGCATCAAGTTGCTGTTTTTAAGTTATTCGCAGAATACTTTAAGAAAAAATGTTTGCTGAAAATCTAATAAGTATCAAGTGTAATAAATCAAGTCCAATGTAATAAAAATGTAAAAAAAAACTGCTTGCATTTCATAGATACTATTTTCAGGCCCCTTCTCATAAATAGAACAGATACAGACAGATAAGTAGGTACATACATAGAAAGATAGAGATAGATGGATAGATAGATAGATAGATAGATAGATAGATTGATAGATAGATAGATAGATAGATAGATAGATAGATAGATAGATAGATAGATAGATAGATAGATAGATAGGTGATGGTGAGCCCCTGGGCATGGTGGGCTCCAGGCTGCTTTTTGGGGACGTCATAAATTATGTTATATTTTAATAGTTCAGATTTTAATCCTTTACCGACATTGGACGAGTGTTAGCTGCTAATTGCGTTGCCGATCACTGCTACTCTGTGAACACCTGGCGTAATTAAGCCGTGTGAACATACCCTAACTGTGATTGTGGTAATCATGTGGTTTTAAATACAGCTGTGGCCATTTAACACCAAATTGATATGTTGTGTATTTATTCAGAAGTATATATACAGTAGTTTGGGTCATTTGCTAGTGAATGGGAGTCCATCCCATATCCCATATCCAGAAGTCATGTTCTGAATTTTGCATTTCTGCTCTTAGAGATTTCTTCAGGGTAACATTCGGATGTAAATGTATCATGTCTGTATGTTTTATTCTAGATCTGTTTTCACATTCAGATAAGCCTGATATAAAAAAAAATGAAAGTCTATGAAAGCAATACATTACTGTGAAAAATGTCTGAGAAATAATAATATAGGTTGTTCTATCAGGACACATTTCATGTGTTTCTTTTGTATTTGGGGAGACAATCCTAGCTTGAAACAGCAGGAAGTCTAATGAAGCACATCATCTTTTCATTTATACAAAACAATCTGGGAAAGTGCTGCAATTGCTCCGTTGCCTTAACAACCTTTTATGAGTATTTAACAGACCTATTTTGTATCGCGGACATCAACATATTATAGGCTTTAGCTAAATATATCCAGTTTTACAGCCTAAAAGAAACATGAAAACAATGACTAACAGTTCAGGTTTGAATATTTTTATGATTGTCCTTGCCCACTGACTTTGTTGGGTTTTCTGCAAAACCCGCGTTTCATGGGGGAAACACATAAAAAACATTTTTTATGAGTTCCAGATCTAATCAGTATTATTCTTTAGAAATGATTAATTTCCCTTATGTTTAATTGGACATTAAGGGGGAAAATAGGTCTAAAAATCATGTTACAAAATTTTAGATTATAATAGTTCTTTAGTAAGGTAGGGTGTTCTAAAGATAGACAACCATGAATTGTATACTCTATACCATGCCTCTCTGCTTATACCCTACATAAGCCTGTTTTAATGCTTATCACTTCAGTCAAAGTGATCAGTCCAATCATACAGGCCCATACAACATTACAAAATTTAAATGTTGCATGCATTTAATCTAGATTCTGTTAGTTTGGAAACAGTCAAGAACACCACATCTTAGGGCTCGTTCACACGGCTTATTTTGGGACTGATTTCAGCCGTATTGAGCACCGTATTTGCGCTCCAATACGGCTGAAATCAGTCTCAGACATTACGGTAATCCACAGTTCTCATAGAGAACTATGGATTACGTCTCCTCTCCCCGCTCGGCGAATCCGAGAAAGTGACATGCACTCGACGAGAAAGTGTCATGCACATTATTTACGGCGTGTACGCACCGTGAATAATGCATGTCTATGGGGCCGGCGAGCTGCTGGCCCCCCGCCCTGCCCCCGCTGCACGGCAGCCGGCGTAATTGCGGGTCGAAATCCGTCCCCGCAATTACGTCGGCAATAAGCCGTGTGAACATTGCCTTACAGTCCAGGGAGGCTGTTATGGATGATTTTCAACATGTGATGGAAAAGAAATTATGTAAATTGTACCATGGTGCCAAATTGCAGACGTCTAATCTTACAAAGGGTGAGCAGATTGCTCTCAATCAACTAAGAGCTAACCCATACATACTCATGGGCCTTGAACAAGGGGGGAAATGTTGTGGTTCTTGATGAGGAATTGTATAAATGAGGAATGTTCACCATGTTGTCAGATTTTAATGTATGAAGAAAAGATGAAGGTGATTTGGTAAAGGCTTTTAAATCCTCCTCTTTGACAACATTATTGAATAAATATTTATGTTTAGGTTTTATAAATGGGAGACAATCTGAGTATATGAATGTACAGCATCCGAGATATCCCATCTTCGGTGCACTTCCAAAAGCTCCTAAGAGTAATTTTCCTTCTCCTTTGATATCCATAATATCCAGAATTACTTCTCCGAAAAATTAATTGTATAGTTGGATAGACATCTGCAACAATTAGGTTCATTTATATTAGAGGCTCTCAAAAAGTTCTTAAAAAATGGTTAAATTTATATGGAAGGAGAATTTATTTTGGCTTACATGATATTACAGCATTATATACTTCTATTCCTCACACTAAGGCATTGGTAGCATTAAGAGACCAAATGGATAAATAAACTACATACAGCAATAACCTAAAGAGTTTATTGTATCACTTTCAATTACAATTCAATTTCAATTACACGGTTGCCCAAAGGGAGATTGTTTTTCACCATCATTGATAAATATATATATACGGAAGGAAAGAATATTTAGTCCAATTATAACCCTTTTCTTTTTGTCATTTTTTGGTATGGAAGATATATAGATGATATACTATTGGTTTGGTGTGGTTTGGAATCCTCCATGCCAACATTTTCCATTTACTTGAACAACAATGATGACAATTTGTTTTTGTTTTTTCTAACTATAATTCTGTTATTGAATGTTTTACTTAAATGTTTTTACTTTTACTGTGGGCAGAATGTTACTGTATATAAGCACATATATATTGTTGGTGGTGCCATCTTTAAATAATTACATAATTGTTGGTGGTACCGTCTTCTTTAACCCCTTAAGCCCAAGGCCTGAAAAGGCCTTAATGACCAGCATATTATTTTAGTTTTTGCCTCCTTGCATTTCAACAGACTTAACTTTTTTATTTTCTCAATGATGCAGTTGTAGGAGACCTTGTTTTATGCAGGAGAAGTAGTACTTTTTAGTGGCATAGTTTTGAGTTTACATATAAATTATTTTTATTAATTTTTTGGGTTTTTCAATTATTTTTTTACACCACAAAATAACTAAACACCTGTCATATTAATTCTACAGGTTATTACGGTTGTGTGGATACCTAATATATGTAGGTGTTTTGTTTGTTTTTTATGTAATGTAGGCACCTTTTTCATTAAATATTTATTTTTATTTTATTTATTATTAGTAATATTATTATTTAATAGTGTATTAGAATATTTGTAAATGCTAAAACGTAACACTCTGTGTCAGTATGACACAGGCAGCAGTTAGAGCAGCACACAGTGTGTCCTGACAGCAGTGTTCCAGTGATCTGATGGAGCAGGGGAATGGCGTTTGACTATGCTGCATTCATGGACCGCAATAATAAAGGGGTTGAGTGATGGGGATCCAAGGTTTCCTCCACTTCCTGGTGTTTGCAGAGACTGCTCTAGCAACAGTGCTGTTAAGTATAGCTATGTTCCTAGTGCAGCTGCACCACTGGGAGCCGTAAAACTCTTCTTTCTGCAGCAATGTTTTTAGAGGACCTGTACCGCCCACCATCTATAATCGATGAGCAGCCCTTAATGAGTTAAATAAATACATAATTGTAATTCTATTCACATAGTATATGTTATACCCTGCTTAAAATGTGGGATGCACAGCAAGAACTTTTAGAAAAAGGATGGGAGAACATTAATTTGATATTCATAACTCTTATACGTCTTGCTTGTCAGGGGCTTACAGACACCTTTTCCAATTCACATAATGGTGACATATGTAGTATAAAAGTTAAAACTTTAGAACTAGTAAAGAAACCATTTTATACACTACTCTCAAAAAGTTACTTATATTCAATGAACTAAATGAGACCATCTCTTAACTTAAAAATGCACATACCCAACTGTACAATCTTTCAGTACTTTTTGCACATCTTGCTGATCTCTAACAAATGGATTAATGGCAAAATCAGGTGCCTGATTCCTGAATCGCCCAATAAATTTAGGGATCAATTTGAATTGGGATTTAAACAGTCCTCATCATCTTGCTGTTCACATTTTGACATCATGAGACCAAGACAACAACTTACAATTGATCGACAGTACCTCGCCATTGCAAGGCTTCAAGCAGCATGCTCTCAGTCTGAAGTGGCCACTGAGTTTAGGTTGTCACACAGTGTCATCAGCAGGTTGCAATACAGTTGCAGAGAGACTGGAAGAGTCAGAGAAAGGCAAAGAAGTGGCTACATCTTACACTGATGACCACTGTAAACAATGCCTTGCGGAATCAGATGATGAATGCTATGCTACTCCAGGCACATTTAAAGGGGTTGTATCATTTCATTAAATGGTCTTCAGAATAATAGGACAGTGAAAACAAGCAACTTTGCAATTGGATGTCATTTGCAAAGCTGTCTTGTTTTCACTGTCTGCCTTATCTTCGTTTTGTGTAAACATAGTTCCCCAGTGACAGTCAGATTCCTCCTCCTTTCATTTCATTGGCTGACAGCTCTACTAATTTACATTCTGTCTAGCCCCCGGTCGCACATTCCGCGTATTCCTGCCTCTCTCACTCAGAATAAGGGGCCGGCAATAGTTTCACTCCGTACAGCTAGAAGCTCCTCATTGACACTGAAGCTGCTTCTACAATCAGAAAACAGCATAATTGTGCCTCGGTGCCTTCTGTAAACATAGAAGGGAGACGGATCTGTGCTCTGGAGGAGTTCATAGAAGACTGGATTCAACTGTAACAAACCTCCAGCTGTGAGAGGAGAAGAGATCGGTGCTCTGAGTTCATAGAAGGCTGTCTAGACTGAATGCAGGCCTGTGGTATGTAAACAGCTCTTACAAAATAAGACTGCATAGGGAGAGGACACTGACATGTGGACTCAGAAAGAGGGGAGGAACACACTGACGTGGGAGCGAGCATGGTCAGTGAAGGGGGAGGATGATGTCATCCCCCTTCAGTTAAAAAACACCCAGCTGGGAGGGGAAGAAACGGCCCTAGATTTCAGGAACTGAGAGAATCAAGCTTCAAGAAAACAGCCGAACTGATAAAGCGATACATCCCCTTTAAGGGAGGTGAGAGGCACCTGTCATGTCAGACCATTCAGAATTGTTTACATTAGCATGGTCTGCATGCAAAACAACTGGCAAGGGTACCTGACCAGTACCTTACCTGGCTGATGCATAGTGCTCTCCTTGACAACCCCAGCATCATTGGCAGCCTTCATTTTTGCTCAGAATGAATTGACTTTCATCACTGAATAGCACTGAGAACCACCGGTCCCTTGTCCAATATATATGCTCTTTGGCCATGCAAGACAATGATTCCTGTGCCTGGTCATGTGATCAGGTTGTCTAGAACGCAGACCAGGCTAACATAAATGGTTAAGAATAATCTGACGTGACACTGTTCTACTATATATACAGTTGAAACCAGAAGTTTACATACACTTTATAAAAAAGACACGTTTGCACGTTTTTCTCACTATCTGACATAAAATCAGAATAAACCTTACCCGATAAGGTAACCACATATCACCACCAAATAGTGACTGAATAATACTACCACTCCATGACCATATATCACCACCACATAGTGACTGAAAAATACCACCACAGCAAGAGCACATATCACCACCACATAGTGACTGAATAATATGACCACATATAAATTTTAGGCCAATTAGGATTACCAAAATTATATTTGCCAAATGCCAGAATAATGGGAGATCATTTTAAGGCATTTTTATTACTTTCTGCAAAGTCAAAATTTGCATATATTTCATTGCCCTTAAACTGTATGACTTGGGTCAAATGTTTTGGATATCATTCCACAAGCTTCTCACAATAGTTGGTAGGAATTTTGGCCCATTCCTCCTGACAGAACTGGTGTAACTGAGCCATGTTTGTAGGTCGCCTTGCAGGTCGACTTGTGCACCTGCCTTTTCAGCTTTGCCCATACATTTTTAATAGGATTGAGATCAGGGATTTGTGGTGGCTGCTCCAAAACATTGACTTGGTTATCCTTAAGCCATTTTGTAACCAGTTTGGCAGTATGCTTCGGGTCATTGTCCATCT
The DNA here is from genome assembly GCA_025379985.1 of Phyllomedusa bahiana. Classification (NCBI taxonomy): domain Eukaryota; kingdom Metazoa; phylum Chordata; class Amphibia; order Anura; family Hylidae; genus Phyllomedusa; species Phyllomedusa bahiana. The sequence continues at coordinate 39,030 of JAODAL010030417.1, forward strand.
GTAAGACCAAGACCATTTCCGTCCAGGCTTTAACTTCTTGACTGATGTCTTGAGATGTTGCTTCAGTATTGCCACATAATCTTCTTTCCTCATGATGCTATCTATTTTGTGAAGTGCATCAGTCCCTTTTGCAGCAACATAACCCCACAATATGATGCTGTCACCCCCATGTTTCACAGTTGGGATGGTGTTCTTAGGCTTCCAAGCTTCTCTCTTTTTCCTGCAAACTTAACGATGGTAATTATGGCCAAACAGTTAAATTTTAGTTTCATCAGACCGCAGAACATGTCTCCAAAAATGTAGGTCTTTGTTCCTGTGTGTATTTGCAAACATTATTCCTTTTTTTTTGTATGTTTCTTTTGGAGTAATGACTTCTTCCTGGCAGAGTGGCCTGTCAGCCCATGTTGATGCAGTACTCGTTTCAATGTTGATAATGACACAATCTTACCAGCTTCCGCCAGCACCTTCAGAAGGTCTTTTGCTTTTATTCTTGGGTTGATATGCACATGTCGGACCAAAGCATGTTCAACTCTGAGAGACAGAACCCGTCTCCTTCTTGAGAGGTACAATGGCTGGACATTCCCAACTTGTTTGCGTGTAATTGTTTGTACAGATGAACGAGGCACCTTCAGGTATCTGGAAATTGCACCCAAGGATGAGCCAGACTTGTACAAGTCCATCATTCTCTTCCTGATATTTTGGCTGATTTAGTTAGACTTTCCCATGATATTACATACAGAAGCAGTGTGTTTCTGGTGTGCATTAAAAAAAATCTGCAGAGGTGTCTCTAATTAGATGTTGCCAATAAACCAAAATCAAAAGTTTCCAAAGACATGACATCATCATATGGGCTGTCACTAAATTGTTTAAAGTCATAGTTATCCCACTGTATGTGATCTTTTGACTTTGCAAAAAGTAATAAAAATGCCTTAAAATTATCTCTCTCTCATTATTCTGGCATTTGGCAAATATAACTAATTTTTGTAATCCTAAAATGGGTAAGGTTTATTCTGATTTCATGTCAGATATCTTTATATATAATCTTGCCTTGCATTCCAAAGTTCCCTTTCCACCAGACAATGTCTAGCTAGTATAGATAACAAATACATGTGGGGAATATGGATATAAAAAGCAACACCATGCTAAAGCAAATTGAAAATTTCTAGAAGCATGTAACTAGCCTGGTAACTTTATCTGCTATCCTGGTACTGATAATCCAGCTTAAATGCCCCTGGAGGTTCATAATTCTACTGAAATCTTCGCTAAGTATTCTGTTTTGCAATGCTGACTGTTTATTATTTCTTATATTAAACTTTTATTTTGTTTCTTTCAAGCGACCCATGTTAACACATTAGGACTTTGTTTCCCTCTGTTGATCCAGAGAAATATGGAATCCGTAAGGCATAAACCACTTTGCCCTAATAGAAAAATTTTCACTCCTGATCCAAACTGGCGATCAGCCGGGATCAAGATTCAAACAAGATTTCTGTCTATATAAGCCAAATATCCCTAACGTTTTGTGAGTACAAAATAATTACATCTCACCTTAGACATCTGTTCTCTAGACTGAATATTTTTAATTCTTTTAATATTTGTAAACATTTCTGAATGATCTCAGGCTATGTTCACATGGCTTAACTGCGGGGCGTACAGTAACCCTGCACTTACACCGGTTGATCTTGATCGGGAGCTCGCGTCGGCAGGCGCGTACTCGCGCGATGCGGGGGTCCAGCAGCCCGCCGGCTCATAGACTGTCATTACTCACCGCACCAACAATATGATCGTATTGTATACGAGTGGAGAGGAGGCATAATCCATAGCTCTCTATGAAAACTGTGGATTACCATAATGATTGGGGCGCATTTCGCTCGTATTAGAGCACAGTACGCTGCGAAATACGTGGCGAAATGCACCCCAAAATAAGCCGTGTGAACATAGGATCACTTGACACTTGGTTGCCTCTCACTTCCCTTAAACAAACTTAGAGCAAGTTGTTCATAAAATGCTGAAACATTGAACAGTTGGACATGTACATTGTAAAGTTTAGAGATAGTCTTATTTAGTTTAAAAAAAGTTCAAGAAATGTTATATTCATGCTGAAATTTCAACCAAAAGCCAAATATCCCTAACTTTTTGTGAGTAAAGAAGCATTAAAGAGAAATCATTTAACTAGAAAGCACAACATGGCTGCAAGAATCCTTTCACTAAAAGTCATGCTTTGACAAGAAAATGATTTTAGATTAATAGATAGATCTCAATCTAATCTAAAATTTCCTTAATGTATTGTCATCTTCAGCAGAGTAATATAATTCAATTCGTGAATGCACCCTGTTGACACAGCTTTGCCATGTTATGTGTCATAATATTTTCATATTTTTCCTCCATTTAGAGATGCTTATGGTTAGTGCTACTAGTCTGAAAACATTTTGAGCACTAACAGTGGGGGGTTACTGCATACTATGTTTATTAACCCTTTCATGACAGCCAGTCATAATAATATTTCTCTCAGTTTTTTCCTCCCTGCCTTCCAGAAGTTTTAACTTTTTTGTTGTACCATCTTTATAGACCTATGACAGCTTTTATTTTTTCGGGACAAAATGTACTTTCTTATGGTGTTATTGACCGAACCATAGAATATACTGGGAAGCTGAAATTTTTTTTAAGTGTTGTGTAATGTGAAAAAAAAATACTTGCGTTATGTTTGCAAGGGTTTTGTTTTTACGGTGTTCACTTTTTGGTATAAATGATGTTATCTGTACTCTGTAGGTTGATACGATTACAGCAATACCAAATATGTCGGGTTTGTGCTCTGTTATGTTTTAGTACCATAAAAAAATCCAAACAGACTTTATTTTTTAAATTCGCGCTACAGCAGCATTTTCTGCATTTTTTTGCAGGCTGAAGTTTACTTTCTAATGGTACCATTTTGGGATAGATGCAGCTTTGTAAGCACCGTTTTATTTAAAGTTTTTAGGGATGTGGAAAAAACACAATTTTGGTGTTTGGAATTTTTTGTCTTCTGTGGTGTTCAGTATACAGGGTGATGTTATATATCTTATATAATCTAAATTTTAGCGACAAGGCAATACCAATTATGTGTAACTTTTTTATTTTTTATTTGTAAAATGGCACAAGGGGGGCTGATTTGAACTTATAATATTTTTCATTCATGTTTAGACTTTTAACATTTTTTACATTAATATTAAGTCCCCCTAGAGTACTTGACCACTAGAAGGCACTATTGTGAGTACAAAATATCACTGCAGGGTAAACTACAAACTCAAAATCTAAAATATAACCTTTATTAAATCCTTATAAAATAATAAACCCCTTAAAATCTTCCTAAGCAGCATAAATCACCGTTGTCAATACACACAATAGGTGGTGTAGATCACTGTCCCTCCAAACACCCTATACTAAACCTAATATTGGTAGGGTAGTCGTCCCGAAAAGGTCGGCCCCACCTAGACTAACCTATTTATTTCCTCTCATGTCCCTAAATAGGGTTTTGATAGATATTAATTACATACATGAGAACCACAAAGTGTATGCCACTAAGGTATCAAATTCAAAAGAACTAAACCAATTTCATAGATATCATTCACATAAATAGAAACCACAAGGGTTTGTATGTCACTAGGGTCTCAATAAAAGGGACTAGACCACACAGCACACCACCACTGAAAGAAGCAAAAAATATATATATCTCTTAGGTCAAATGACAATAGATCATATATCAAAGATAAATATGACCATAGATTGATAGATTGAATTCTCAAAAATTCCTATTTACCACAAGGAATATAACTCTTAGGTCAGGTAATGATAAATCATACACCATAGATAGATACGACCTTAAGTTGCTTTCTCAAAAATCCTATTTTCCCAACGTGTTTCCCCCTGTTCCTCATCTCAGGGTTCATCAGGGGAGTATAGGCAGACCATGATACATAGAAAGAGCCGCGGCGATAAAAGCTGCTAGATACTTAATGATGACCACTAGTGTTGAGCGATTTTTATCGACAAAGTTGAAATCGGCACGGTTTTTATGGTAATCGGTTTTTTTCGATCATGCTATAATTTAGTTAAAAATCTGCGCATAATCTTTTAATATCGCGCCATTTTCTGCGCTTCCTGACTTTTTTGGCGCCACCCAATCACTTACAGAATAGAGCAGGGTGAGATATGTGTGCAATGTCATGACTGGAATGTGTATGGTTGCGATTGGCTGGAAAAATCACATGACCTCGTTTTAACATAGAACAGCCCTTCCTGTTCTGCCTCAGTCTCTCTCAGCGTTTCATACTAGTTGGACGTGCGCTCTGCATGTCTCCAAACTACTCAGCGAAATCATACTATTTTTCAACAGAGAAACCTCTACTATTAGCTGTTAGTTAGATTAGACATTGGAAGATTTTAGGTAGTTAGATTATTTTAAAGCAGCATCTATCGCTATAAAGTCACGGGGGAGGGAGGAGGGGGTGCCCGTGGGCGAACACAGACAAGCTCTATAAAGGACACTGGATAAAGTTCACCAAGACTTAGTGTAGACATTGCACTGCAATATCTTCATTATTAACAGTTTGCTATTGAAAGATTTCCTGGATATTGGGCAGTGTGAACTTATATTAGGATACACATCATTTCTGTTAACTGCAGGTCTCTTTGTTAGGTGCAAAACTCCAGTTTTATTATCAGTATACATTTCAGATAGGTGTTCTTTTTCAATTTTACCCATTCCACCTTTGTTGATATATCCACCTTGCACTTAAATTAGAATCCAGCAATCTTGTAGTCAGCACAGGTTGATAGGTGCCAAAAATACCTTGTATCATCAGAATCTATAACAGATACGTGTTTTTTTGCACTTTTGCCCAGTCCAGATTTGTTCATTGAGATAGCTTGCACTTATATCTTATACAGCAATTTTATAGTCACCACAGGTGAATTGAAAGGTGCCAAAAATACCTTGTATCATCCGAATCTATAACAGATACGTGTTTTTTGACTTTGGCGCATTGCAGCTTTGTTCATTCAGATAGCGTGCACTTATATCTTATACAGCAATTTTATAGTCACCACAGGTGAATTGAAAGGTACAAAATACCTTGTATCATCCGAATCTAAAAAAGATACGTGTTTTTTGACTTTGGCGCACTGCAGCTTTGTTAATTCAGATAGCGTGCACTTATATCTTATACTGCATTTTTATAGTCACCACAGGTGAATTGAAAGGTCCCAAAAAATACCTTGTATCATCCGAATCTATAACAGATACGTGTTTTTTGACTTTGCGCACTGCAGCTCTATTCATTCAGATAGCGTGCACTTATATCTTATACAGCAATTTTATAGTCACCACAGGTGAATTGAAAGGTGCCAAAAAATACCTTGTATCATCCGAATCTATAACAGATACGTGTTTTTGACTTTGGCGCACTGCAGCTTTGTTCATTCAGATAGCGTGCACTTATATCTTATACAGCAATTTTATAGTCACCACAGGTGAATTGAAAGGTGCCAAAAATACCTTGTATCATCCGAATCTATAACAGATACGTGTTTTTTTGACTTTGGCGCATTGCAGCTTTGTTCATTCAGATAGCGTGCACTTATATCTTATACAGCAATTTTATAGTCACCACAGGTGAATTGAAAGGTACCAAAAAACAACTTGTATTATACGAAAACATAACAGATACGTGTTTTTTGCACTTTTGCCCAGTCCAGATTTGTTAAATTTGAATCCAGCAATTTTGTTTTGATTAGAGGGATTTGAGAATAGCTGTGATTTGCCGTCTGTTAATAATAGACTTTTCCAAAAAACTATTCCATACCTTCTCAAATTTTTATATTTTTTAAACATGGAGCGAAATTCAGGTGGTAAGCGAGAAAAAGAGGGGGTATCACATGACGGTAGAGGTACCAGAAAAGGTGCTCCTTCCAGTGCTGGAAACAACACGCATGCCAGCGGATCATCGGTTGCAGGACCGTCAGGCCTGTCATCGCTGGGTCAGGGCCCTGTGAATCTCAGTAATGAACAGCGTCGCCAATCTGTCCTTCAGTGGTTAATGCAACCTGCATCCAGCAGTCTTACCTCCTCGTCCTCCCATTCCCGGCCACAAATGTCATCATCAGCATCATCGTCATCCGTCCAACATGAAGCGAAGGCAGCCCAAATGTCAACTCGTGAACCCACCACTGTGGATAATCCATTTTCTGAAGACCTCGTTGATGACATAATGAGGTTGGGGTCAGAAGGCATGTTAAAAGATCAAGGGGATGATTTAGTCTGCTCTGACGCACAGTTACTGATGCCATCAGAGGAGGAGAAGGAAGCCGGTCAATCGGCAAAAATACCGGGCGGTCTGCAACGCCTTGCAGTGCCCCTTGCTTGTAGCCCGCAGTTCTGGATGCAGAATGTCAGGACGCCCCAAGTCACCTATGTTGATGATGATGATGATGAAATTGCGGATCCATCCTGGTCTTTTCCCGCAGAATTGCTTGCAGCGCTTCATCAGTGGACGAGGAGGAAGACGAAAGGGGTAGTGTCAATACGGGTCCCGCCACAAAAAGGGAGAGGGCGGTCACAGAAGTCCGCTGATATGATTCCGCCAGCCACGGTCAGCGCAAACCCCGCTCCTCACTTATCGCCACCAAAAAAGGGCCAGGACCTCTCAAGCCTGGGCCTTCTTTGAGCAAGCCTCTGATTTCACCCACGATGTCATATGCCGCCTTTGCCGTAAACGCATAAGTAGAGGCAAGAACCTTAGGTGGTTAACCACCACCAACATGTCTAGTCACATGCAGCGAATGCATGAGTTTGAAATGGAGGCAACACTTGGGCCAAAAAAGGCCAGACCGACGCCGGCCCCAACCACTGTCACAAACCCCCTGTCTCCGCCTCCTCCTCCTCCGCCACCAAACCAAGCGTTCCTCAGCTGCCCATGTCTCTCAGAGTCATGATCAGGGATCAGCCTCCACTTCAGCCTCCACCGTCGCCCGAGTACCACCAGCACCACCAGAGACCCATCCAGGGCCGCCAACAGAAATTTCAGGGCCCCATACAGCTGAAGCACCTGGGCGCGCCCCCCGTAAACCCCACCCCCCGAAACACGATCGCCCCGCCCCCCGCAAAAAAACGGCCTCTCTGACAAAAAATGCGCCCATTTTACCACATAATACAGTGTGCAAAAAAGAACTGGATTGTGTAGTACAATAGCAAGTGAGTCACACATCTGTCTGTCTCACACATCATAGACACAGGACTAAATAGCTCCATCCATATCCCCCTTCACCCACATACAAAATCCCCTCCACCCACATACAATATCCCCCTCCACCCACATACAATATCCCCCCCCACCCCCATACAATATCCCCTCCACCCACATACCCAATCTCCCCCTCCACCCCCATACAATATCCCCCTCCACCCATACAATATCTCCCTCCACCCATACAATATCCCCCTCCACCCACATACAATATCCCCCTCCACCCACATACAATATCCCCCTCCCCCCACATACCCAATACCCCGCCACCCACAACAATATCCCCCCCCACCCACAACAATATCCCCCTCCACCCAAAATACAATATCCCCCTCCATGTTTCCCTTTGGGCACGCACCTCACCACCTTCTCAAATAAACACCAGCAAGAATTAAGTGTACCTCCTAACACCAGCTCAGGTATAACCTACAACACCGCCACATAGAGACCACATAGAGGTCAGACACCAGCTCAGGTCACATCACATTACAGTGAATACAGCACTGATCCAATTTAGAAGCAAAATAACCCCTGAAATCAGAACTCACCGAGATGTCATATCTGGGGGAGTCGTTCTCTTCTCTCATGAGTCGTTCTATTTCCCCTTTTCTTCTGCATCGTTTTCCCCACCGCCATGAGGACTTGTCCCGGCCACAACTCATCCCTGCAGAAATTATACACAAATATCTTAGAATCCTCATTTTTCAAGCATTTCTTTACCTATTCCCACCTCTGTAAAAACTTCCCAGGGGGTGGAGAGCGGGGGAAAAGCCATAACTTAGAGGCCTAGTATCCTAAGGGGGGTTTGGGGGGTGGGGGGAGGACTAACCCCCCTGGAGATAATGCTACAGCTATGGGCTGCTCCCCTAACAATTATATTACCCGGGAGGTAGGCAAATGGGAAAGGCCCTGGGAAAATTAGATAGGCCCTATTTAGGTTTGGTAGACCCCCCCCGGAAAAGTTGCTAGGCCAGCCCCAGGTAGGTTGGTGGGTACCTAGCCATGAGTCCCCTTTAGTTTGTAGGCGGTCAGGGCCCTCCTTTAGAGGTTAGGGGGAGTCAGGGCCCTCCTTTAGAGGTTAGGTAGAGTCAGGTCCCTCCTTTTGAGGTTAGGTAGAGTCAGGGCCATCCTTAGAGGTTAGGTTGAGTCAGGGCCCTCCTTTAGAGGTTAGGTAGAGTCAGGGCCCTCCTTTAGAGGTTAGGTAGAGTCAGGGCCCTCCTTTAGAGGTTAGGTAGAGTCAGGGCCCCTTTAGATGTTTGGAGGAGCCAGGGACCCCCTTTAGAGATAGGCCAGCGCCAGGGCGCCCTTTTGAGATAGGCAGCACCAGGGGGCCCCCTTTAGAGATAGGCAGCACCAGGGACCCCCTTTATGATAGGCAGTCAGGGCCCCCTTTAGTGATAGGGAGCGCCAGGGACCCCCTTTAGTGATAGGCAGTCAGGACCCCCTTTAGTGTAAGCAGTGCCAGGACCCCCTTTTAGAGATAAGCAGTGCCAGGGACCCCCTTTAGAGGTAGGCAGTGCCAGGGGGCCCCCTTTAGTGATAGGGGAGTCAGGGCCCCCTTTAGTGACAGGCAGTCACGACCCCCTTTAGTGATAGGCAGCGCCAGGGACCCCCTTTAGTGATAGGCAGCGCCAGGGACCCCCTTTAGTTTATAGGCAGTCAGGCCCCCTTTAGTGATAGGCAGTCAGTGTCCCCTTTAGTGATAGGCAGCGCCAGGGACCCCCTTTAGTGATAGGCAGTCAGGACCCCCCTTTTGTGGGCAGTCGGGGCCCCCTTTAGTGATAGGCAGTCAGGGCCCCCTTTAGTGATAGGCAGTGCCAGGGACCCCCTTTAGTGATAGGTAGCACCAGGGACCCCCTTTAGTGATAGGCAGTCAGGGCCCCCTTTAGTGATAGGCAGCGCCAGGGACCTCCTTTAGAGATAAGCAGCAGTGCCCGCTAGTATATTAAAAAAAAACAAATCAATCACTTACCCCGAGCCTCGGTCCCCCCGCTCCGAGCTGCCGGGCGACTCCTGCCGCCCTGCATAGGCGCGCGGGGGAAGTGACTCACCGCGCCGCCTTCACAGGGGGGGCGCGCCCGGCAGGCTGAAGGCCTAATGCATTCGCCTCCGGCAGTCAGCGGAGCGCAGCGCTAGTGGCGCTGCCTCCGCTGACCCGCGCAGCCCCGGGATCGGGACATTAGCCCCAGCCCCCGGGCCGTCTCGGGGCGCCGGGAAGGGCCCGGGCGTGCAAGACCGGTGCGCGGCCGGGCCCCGGGGAGAAAACGGCACTGCCCCGGGGGGCCCCCCCCAACTGGGGGGCGAAACTGGGGCGCCGCCGGGCCCCCCCTCGCCGGAGGAAAAGGGGGGGCCCGCTTGCCGCGGGCCCCCTTATTCCACCGGGCCCCCATACGGGATACCTTTTTGTACCCCCCTGTATGGGGGGCCCTGACCCATCCAACCCCTTCTCCCCCGCCATTTTTGACGACCGGACGCCGTAACAGGGGCCCAGTCTAGCAGCCACCGTGTCATCAAAATTTCAAGCGGTTTTGTCGCATTGTGTCCGGAAAATCCTCTGCCCACCACACATGGACTAGAAAGCACGGCCAAGGGCCCTATATCTCGTGACAGCTCGCGGGGTGGATGTTCTGGGGGGGAGGGTGGCTCTCGGGCTCGGCGCACCCCTCTTCAAAATGGGGGGGATGGGGAAAGGTATTTTCCCCCCAAGGTCCTCTGGTGGCATCAGGGCCCAGAAAAACCAACCCCGTTTTGAAATAAATGTTTGGAGACCCCACACCAGGTCAGGACTGGGGAGGGGCTCTCCGCAACGGCCGAGCGCTGGCTGGGTGACAAACCTTTCCCGGGGCAAGGGGGTTTGGGGGCGATAACGGGGGAAATCTGCTGGCCGCCCTTAAGATCGGTAGGCGGGACACACCCTTGCCTGGACATGCAGAACCTCGCGTCCAGAAATTTCTAAAGAGCTACCGGGGTTGGACTCCCTGTGAAGAGGTCGAGGTCTGATCGCACTTCCCCTTCGCCCACCCTGTTCGTCCCGCCGGCTGTGTTGCAGCGTCAACTCGGCCTTCAGTTAACCGTCTCATTGTTGACATGGCAACACGCTGGAATTCCCCCCTCCACATGCTCCAGCGATTGTGGGAAGCGCAAAGCCATTAAAAACCCGTACGAAGTGACACATGGCCTGACAAGCAGCGGGCGGGCCTCGGGGGTGTAGCCACCGAGAGTGAGGCAGGTGAAAGAGTCTGCACCACCTTTCCGTTTTTTAAGACGCCACCAAATGGCAGTGCGGGGGCGGGGCCCTTTTCAGCATGAGCATTGTGGTGACTTAGTTCTGGAATGATCGTTTGGACACTCTGAAACATCAGGTCCTGCCAGCGCGGAGGAGGAGACCGAACAGATCGGGCACGGAGCCTTTCTCTCCGTTGAATCCCCAAGGGCCCCACAGTTTACAATTTTATCGGTTTCATTAGGCAGTGGTTTGGGTCCAGGGGTAGTGCAAGGCGGCACCTCAGCTCTCAGGGGGATTTTCTGAGGCATGTCAGGGGTTGTTGAAACTGTCCCGGGGAAGCGGGGAGGGGGAGGAAGAGGTTTTTCCCGACACCGATGTTTCTGACGCCCTGCCCTTGGGAAAAAGTTGGGGGCAAATTGACAGAGGGGGAAGAAGAAGATGACTTTGCTAGTGCCCCCGACCCCG
>JAODAL010030418.1:0-49997 GCA_025379985.1 Phyllomedusa bahiana
TCATTAAAATACAACATTAGAAAAAAGATGACATCCCACTAGGTGTTTAAGAAGGTCACATGAACAACACTGACTATTGGGAAGTGACATTTACTGATTGATAAAATTGTGCCAAATATATGTGAGCTGTAATAGCTGCCTAGGGGCAATCTATCAAATGAACTAAAGGAACATACGATAACAGTGGTCAACACATAAATCAATACAATTGCTATTGAGGCTAGGATAAGACTGAAATGTCCCTATCCCTAATCATTGTAGAAGCATCAAGAAAAAATAATATCAAATAGATACCAATATACAAAATAATAAATAACCTACCACAGACCATTGTTTATTCTAAAACATAGAGAATTCATATGCAACAATGTGACAAACTGTTCTTTAATATATACAATAGATCCAGTCCATTTTAAATACAGTAGAAATTATATTATCATAAGGAAACCAGTAGACATTATTTTATTCATTCACACAATATTACACTATGGTTAGTGAATTAGGCATATGGGATGTCATAAAAAGGTCAGGTGACTTCTACTGCCTAATACAAAGCAGTTTTAATTCATTCATAAAATCAGACTTTGCTGGAACACATGAAGTAGAATAGCTGCTAAAAGTACAATCTACTGCGCTCAATAGAAGAATAAACAGATGGTCACAATATGTCTGCAAACACATTCAGTGATTCACCCGAAAGTGGTGCTTAGAAAGTGTCACAAAATAAAAAAAATACTATACAGCTGATCATATTTCTAAAAAAACAGAAATTGGAAATTAATAAGATTCATTCATCTACAGCATCACTTTATAAAGCAAAATACATGCAAAGTCCACCATATACCCAAGGACAATCAAACACTTTCTATTATAGCTAATGCAGAGATGCATACATCTCTGCATACCAATGTTCAGACAGAAACAGGCCTCAAAAAATGACTGAGCAAAAAAAAAAAAAAACCCACCTCATTCAAATAAAACTTCTGTTCAACTTCTATATTTACTAGTGTATATCCAGCATTTCTGCCTCTTTCAAATTTTTATGCATTTTACTCAAACAGACTTTAGTTACAGACAAGTATGAGAAATGTTCGCACTATGGGCCACATGTATGAAAACTGTCTAGGTCTACAAATTCACTTTGTTGCCCATAGCAATCAATCAGAGAACCCCTTTAATTTCATATAGTGCTCTTGAAAAATGAGAGGGGCGCTCTGATTGGTTGCTATCGGCAACAAAGTGAATTTTAGACCTAGTCAGTTTTCATACATGTGGCCCTATGTTAGCACTATTTACATTTATTTGGATTCTGGTCTTAACTTGTCACACGATTTTACCCACATATTGGAGGCCACATAGGCACTCCAATAATCACCCCATATGCCCGTGCCTTGGACCGCGGTCGTGTCCGTGCCCCTGTGTCTTGTCTTAGAATCTTTGTGAGTTTCTACTTATTGTTTCTACCTATTGGCCTATAACTATACCCTTTTTTATCTTACTTTTAATGTTAGAAGCTGTTTGAACCTATGGTGAACTGTGGATTTAATGAGAAGGCAGACAAACCTACTTTTTCAAGATTTTGCTAAATTTAGAAATCATTTAATGGATTCTGTTTTATGAACTTTTATTTTTATCAATTAATACAGTTGTTTTTATAAATAGCTAGCATACTGTGGATGTATGCTACATTTGTCATGAGACTCATTTACAGCATTATTGGTATTCTCAAAGAGAATCTTTTTGGATGCATTATTGGATACTTTATCTGTTAACAGTCAAGTCCTCTTTTCTTAGTAGAATTTGAGTTGATTCAGAATTTGGTTAATCTGTGAGGGTGTCTGTAAATTCCTATTACAATTTATGCCAAAATTCTGGCATATACAGCGGGTGAATAAGTACTGAACATGCTTACTGAAATCTATTTAATACTTGGTATAAAAGCCTTTGTTGATGATGACAGCTTCAGATGCCTCCAGTTTAGAGAAACTAGTCGCATGCATTGCACAGATGGGATTTTGGCCCATTCCCTTTCCCCACCACTCTTCAAATCCTCTGTGGACTCCTCTGAGCTTTAGTTCCTCCCATAGAGTCTCTATTGGATTCAGGCCAGGTGATTGGCTGGGGCATTCTAGCAGCTTCATTTTATTTCTCAGAAACCAAATGAGAGCTTCCTTGACTGTGTACTTGGTGTCATTGTCTTGCTGAAATGTCCACCCTTGTTTCATTTTAATCATCCTGGTAGATGGCTGCAAATTGTTTGAAAAATGTCCTATTACATTTGTCCTTTCATCCTTCCTTTCAATGATAAAAGAGACCCCCCCCCCCCCCCCCCCAAAAAAAAAAAAAAAAAAAAAAAGCAAAAAAAAACCAAGCACTTCCTAGTGTGGGACATAATGTCTGAATCAAGGGAATGTATCAATATCAGAATAAACACTCACCTTGCTCTGTTGTGCATATGGCAGGATCAACTTTCCATTGGCAGAAGTCCGGGTTCCAGGTAATAATTGAACATCCACAGATGGTTCCAACGCCCGTACTTACTATTCCCAATAGCCGGTTTGTACTGTATGTAGAATCTAAAAGACCGAAGATGCTGTCTGCAACTAAGGAGTCTTGGTTGGCCAGAAAACATGGACTGATGCGTAATGGAATTAAGTGCAGACCATTTATTAATAAAATAAAACAACTTTAATAGAGCTATAAATGGTCTGCACTTAGTTCCATTACACATCAGTCTGTATTTTGTGGCCAAACCAGACTCCGTGGTTGCAGACAGCATCTTAGGTATTTTGGATTCTTTCAATGATATGAAATTTGCCAGTATGCTAAAAACCAACCCCACACCATGGTGTTCCTATCTTCACACTTTTTGTATGGCGTTCTTGGGGTGACATGCAGTGCCTTTTGGCTTCCAAACATTGTGTGTTTTACGGCATCCAAAGAGTTCGATTTTTGACTTATCTAACCAGACAATATTCTTCCAGTATTTTACAGGCTTGTTTAAATGTTGCTGAGAAAACTTTAAACATGCTTGAACATGCTTTTTGTTCAGCAATGGAGTCTTGTGTAGTGAGCGTGCAAGGAGATTGAGTGCATTACTTATTGTTTTCTTTGACACAATTGTATCTGTTGATTCCAGTTCTTTTAGTACCTCTGAAGAGGTGGTCCATGGCTCTTAGACAGCGCTCCTGATAATATTTTCCACTCTTCTGTCTTCACCTGGAGGACCTGGTTGTGACCAGTTTATGGTGAAAATATGTTCTTTCCACTTCTGGATTATGGCCCCAACACTGCTTACTGGAGCCTTCAGTACTTTAGAAATTCTTCGGTAACCAATGCCATCAATATGTTTTGGAACAATAATGTTGAGACAGCTCACTGATTTTACCCATCATGAGATGCTTCTTATGTGACACCTTGGTAATGAGATACCTTTTTATAGGTCATAAATTGAACTAGCTTATATTATTTTTCACTAAGTGGCAGGATCGATTTCTAATTACTGGTACATTTCAGCTGGTGCCATGACTTTACATAGCTTTTTGCACCTCTATTTCTTCACGTGTTCAATACTTTTTCCCTATGTTATTTCTCATTAATACACATAACTTAATCCATAAACATCTATGATTTTATTTCTTTGCCTGTGTGGATTAAATGGGTTGGTAACGACATCTGGTGAGAATTTTAAGTCAATACCACATTTAGAAATATATTCACTACGAAAAATGGTGATATGACTAATATATATTTCACCCACTGTATTGTATTAAATATGTTGGGTGTAAAAAAACAAAGCATCTGCAAATGTCTGTGTATCTAGCACAAACCTTTGCAACTTTTTGTATGCTGGAACATTGGAGTATGTGGCATAATAAAATCTTACATTCTTATGTTATCCCCCACCTCTTCCCTTTATCCATTTCCATATCTTGTTTGAACTTCAGAGGTTTTTATGTTTATTTCTTAGCATAAATATATTAAAGTCTTAGTAGAACTCACCCCTCAGGAGCTAAAACGTATAACGCAAAGTAATGAACACCAGGTTCTAAACGTGATCCTACTCGGATGTACCAGCGGTCCACCAGTATAAATATGAAATCTTGTACTTTTCAAGCACGTCATTATATCCATCAGGTGAAATTCACGTATCTTTATTCCATATTACAAACGTACAAACACATGAGAAGACACCTGCTTTGTAGCGTCAACTAGTTTACGTTTGTAATATGGAATAAAGATGCGTGAATTTTACCTTCTGGATCTTTTGCCGTGCTTGGACAAGTACAAGTTTGCATGTTTTTTTTCTAAAGTGCTAACCATGAAACCATGTAATACCACAGAAGTTACGATTAAATAACAGAGGCATTGGGTCAAGAAATATGTAACTGACAAAAGAAACATTTCACTTTAGTGTACAGCTCATAATTTTCCTCTGCCAGTTGTGTCAGGCTACATACAAATGAGCACAGAACATGTGTTAATAATGACCTGTTTTTAGAATTTGTATATAAATGCAACACTAAATTTCTATGTTTTTACCAAACCAATCCCACACTTGGCATACATGATAATTACTCATATTTATTCAGTCTATTCACTGCCAAACATATAGCTTGCAAGTAGTGAATTTTGTTAAAGCCAATAGCTGAGGAAAGTGTTAAACCAAAATATAACTGACCCAGAAGAAAAAGAAAAAATTCGTAAATTAAGAGGAAAACTGTGAAAAACATGGTAACAGCATTACCTAAACAATTTTTACAACATGTATGTAGAGTTGTTGTTACGACTCACGTAACTGCTTCTAAGGATCATTGCTCTGCTGGGGTTAATTCACCTTGCCTTTTGCCACACCCTGGGAGAGGCTTTGCTGATGAGCCTAGGAGTGACAGCTCTGCTTCTCCTCAGAACAGAGGGTGTGTCACATAGGCCAGTAGGAGGGCCCAGAGCCGCACCAATCGGCTGCTGGGGCAGTATCCGGGCACACCATTTAAACCTCCTAAGAACTTGCTGTCCTTGCCTGTGAAAGGTTCCCCATATGTTTATTCCCCTGTTTCCATATCATTTGTTCCCTGTTACCTGACCTTGGCTCTTGTTCATGACTTTGGCTTGCTCCCTAATTCTGTACCTCGTTCCTGGTAGTATTCTGACCCCTGGCTTGTTTCTTGGTAATATTTCTGTCTTCTGATTCTTGGCCTGATCTACATGTGCTGTTGCTGACCTGGACTGATCGACCTTGCTTTCTCCTGACGGCCCAGCATGCCAAGTAGGAAGGGATAGAGGGCTGGGTTGCAGTCAGGACCCACTGCACCTCCTCTGATGTGACAGTTGTCTTCTCAAAGCAACCATGCATTGATATGTTATGTCCGCATGGCATGGTTTTCAATAGCTTTTTCTGACTGTTTTTGGATTTGAAAACTGTCTAAGAACTGTCAACCATTCCCATAGACTTTAATAGAAAATCTGGCCAGTAGTCTACACTGCATGGCTTTTCTATTGGAACATGCACATTCCCCCGCCTGGTTTTCAGGTGGAAGTTGTGCTGTTCCATGATTAGGGTGACAGGAGAATCCACAAACTGCAAACGAAACCGTCACCCAAAAGGATTGAAAAGGTGATAAAATACCAATATTTTTTCTATGAAGTCTGGATGTACCCTTACAATAATTAATAATCTAACCAGAAGTTCTAATTGTTAATAATATGTGATTTTTTTCAGATCAAGCTGCTTGCTGTCAATGAGAAGTATTGGATGCCAGACTAAATAAATTATTTTTTACTCGTCATGTATTTGTTTTATAACTCAGATAAAACAAAGAGTAGCAGAAGGAATTAATGTCCTGGTGTTAAAACAAATGTATATACTGGATAACTTTTTTTTTATTACAGTTTTAGTGAAAAACCTTATAAGTAAGAATAGTTTTTATATGGATACTTGAAGAATAAGTTTTACAATAATTAATTAATAACCAAATTCCCAGATTTCAAGTCTTGGATAGAGCAGACAGCTGCCTCAGGTGACATTTTAGGGAGACATCTTTTACTTCAGCAATTGAACAGGCATGCCAGACATAAAACATTATCCCTTATGAGGGGTGTGGTAAAAAAGAAAAAAGTTTTCCTCACTCTCTGGGGCCCTGCTGCTCCAAAGTGCTCCAGGGCCCTGCACTCTTGTCACAACACGCAGAGAATGTCTTTGCTTACTCTACATTGCAGCAAGTGAATAGAGAGCAACAAAACCCGTGAGGCGTAAGGCAGCAGATCACTTCAGAGTCGCAGGGTTCCTGGGAGATGAGTACAACTTTTTTTTTAGCCCAACCTGGCCTTATTTAGATAGAATTTTTTTTCCTGTAGTGATCCTCCTACAAGGGGAAATCTAATAAAGACATAAGGTCTTAATTTATCAAAACTGTCTTACAGTTAGATTGCCTTTGTTGCCCATAACAACAAATCAAAGCTCAGCTCTGGAAAAATAAAATTTGGCCTCTGGTTGGCTGTTATAAGCAACAAGGTCAGTTCTACTATTAGTTTTGATAAATGAGGCCCAGAGTCTCAGCTGCCTTAATTAGGCTTAGTCTACGCCCCCATTATTGCTTCTGTTATAAATGGACACCACAATGCAGTGTTGGATCCATTGCTGAGGATACCGTCTTTAGACAGAAAACATAGAAAAGAAAATGATAGTGGAATCTGAACTTACTTTAGACCAGTCTCCTGTTCTCCATATGTAGCATTTAGAGTAATCTTCACAGTCTTCCATTTCCCTCGGTCTGGTAGACATTAGGCATTTTTTACGAGGGTTTGTACATCTCACAGTCCGATGTCGTACACCTTTCCCACATTTTAATGAGCACTGAAAAAGATCAATTGTTTGAGTTTCCTTCCTACCATATTTTAGATGTTTTTGCAGTCAATAAACAATTGTGTTGATAAATGTTTTCTTTCTGGAGCTCACAAATGGTTGCAGAACTGAATCTGAACATTATAGAGTATTATAGTTTATAGAACATTATACATGTACTTAAAGGCAGGGTTTCACTTGCTGAATGTATGCTCTAAAACAAATGATTCTTTAGTCACTAAGGTAATTTTCTACTCATATAACATGAAACATATATAACAACCAGTGTTAAAAATCATGGAGAGGTGTGATGCCAACTTGGTCTTTCATCTTTGAATTCAAGTCTGTGTCCATAAAAAATGTTTGCAATTGAATTCTGCAGGAGACCTGCAAGAAGAGATTAGAGTATGGGGCAGAAACATCAGCAGGCATTTTTGGTATTTTCTAGAGTGAAGGTGGGTTCTTTTTTTTACTCAAGGGTGCAAAGGCATATTTGGCATGGTGGGGGGAATTCTTTTATTCAGGAACACAGTGCGGGATATACTTTTCCTAAGATGGGGCATATTTGTACTGTATAGCACTTTCATTCAGGGTCCATACTAGATGCACTTTTTAATGAGCAGACAAAAAATGGGCATTTCATTTATTCAGGTGGCACCGAGGATGGGTATATTTATTCAGAAGGCGCAGTATGGGTATTGTATCATTCAGGAGTCACAGTGTGTGGAATGATTATATCCTGGAGCAGACAGTGTGGAGATATATTTAAGGGGCACAGTAGGTAGAGTTATTATTTTAGGGGGTACAATGTGTGGGACTATTATGTTGAGATGGCACAGTGTGCAGTACTAATATAATCAGTTGTACAGTGTGTAGCAGTCATATTTATGTTGCACAGTGTATTGCGTTACTGTACAGTATGTATGGGGTAAGATGTATGGGATGTATAGAAGAAGTGAGTAGCTCAAGACATTTGGGCAGCAAATGCTACCAGGATCAATTTTGGGATGAGGCCAATTTAAATTAGATAAGACATCAGATATGAGTCACTAAATGTCTTTGTTTATTATGTCACTGACTAGAATTTATTTGTACTATAGACTTTCGTATGGCGTGCAGAGTAATACTGGACGGTAGCAAGAAGCTCCTACCAGGACATTCTTACCATTGTTAAGATCTAGAGTGGTATTCATGCTTTACAAACTTACATGCCAGAAGTTAAAGAGGTTTTCTCACTACAAAGATTAGCTTTCAGCATGTAGGGACAAGTAAATGAAGACATTTTCTGAATATATTAGTCTTTTGATTTGATCTTGTTCATGAGATAAGAGAGATTTTATCTATTCTGAGTGCACACAGGTTTCTCTGGTTACGTCTATGTCTTCCTTCCTGATTAGACAGAGTGCAGGGAGTGACCATGGTTGGAGCTCTCTCTCAGAACAGACTCTTTAACTCTGACAAGGTTAGCTTTTGTTTACAAGTAAGCAATTGTTTTCACTCATCAGAGCATGTGTAGCTTTGTGACTGAAGATTAAATCTCCAGCATTTATGTCTTTATAATGTCTCAGCTAGCTAAATATGCTAATCACTGCTATAAAATCCCTTTAATTTGACTGATATCTGTTCTGTGTGGTCATACTGCTGTATATTAATATGTTATATTATTAGTTTAGTTATGGTTGTGTATTATTGTGTAGCGGTTAGTTCTAGTTCTTTAGTTATGTGCAGAGGTTAGCTCCTGTCCTGCATTTATGTTAGGAGTTTTGATTTTGTGCTGTTGAATTAACATTCTGTGCTGTAGCAATGGAGTGAGTATGTGTATATCCTAAAAAGCATTGTAGAAAAATGAGATACACAAAACCATTCTAGACTGGGAACATTTTCTATACAAGGTTCAAAGATTCTGAATTGACTACGGTTCATCCAAACTATACTATGTATGAAATATAACTGAATATAGTGGCAATAATTCTGATCCACCCTATTGATCTTCATGTGTATTACTACACCTCAGACCATACTCCGGCCTCCCACACTGTCATACAGTCCTGGCCCTCACAGCGCTGGCTTGAAGCAGGCTTGTATCCAGGACAATCTTTTTCACGAACTGTGATCAATGTTCCATTTCTGAGTTGCTGAGTACATGCAGTCTGTCGGGTCTGAGTTCCTTTACCACATGTCCTGGAACATGGACTCCATTCCGTCATCATCCATCTAAACAGTAAGTAATTTCAGAAGTACACAATTGTATTAGTCTATAGTAGCTTTCTACATAAATATATTTTTTACTGTATACAAGAAATATAGAGGCAAATTGGGGTCTACATCAGGGCTTTAGTCAACTCTTCAGTTTACACAGGAAGATTTGAGTATAAAGTGTTATTGTTGCACTTTATGCAACCTTTATATAATTTTACACATGAAAACCATGTAACCTTTTAATTTTAATTTTTGAAATTAATTATTACAGGATCAGTATCTTGGAATTCTGTGCCTCCCATTTTCTTTCGTTAGTAGTAATAGTTATAGGACACATCTAACTCCCAAGCTCCCTGAGATCCACTCCCCTTTGACTTTCAGGTTCTTGTCCCAAAACAAAGCATAGGCTTAAAATGGAGCGTGAACTTGAAAGCTGAGAAGAGCAAATTACCAGGAGCTCGAAAGCAACAAAGCTGGGAAACAGTTAAGTATACTTTTTTTCTGTGTTAGACCATCCTGGCCCTAATGGAATATATATATTTTTTACTTGACAAACACTTTAACATTTTTTCATGAAAATGCTTTCATTTTCTGCACTGACTAAAAAGGAACCCTCACCAGGTTTCTCTCCTCCTGAGGCTACTAGTAGCTTAGATTTGGAATTTGCAAAATGGCATTTAAGGAAAATCATTCTGATCCATAAAGAACATATTCCTTTAAGGAAACTGAATATTTGCTACAGCATTATCCTTGAAAACCTTAAACACTCTTGGCTTAAAAATGTAGCTTTGTTCGACACACTAACCTAAAGTCTACTCCTGCCAAACTGAACTAAGTTATATCCTGAAAACACCCGTCATGTCTATCTAGAGCGGCGTTCAGCACTAACACATCTGGAGGGAGGTGCCTGCTCTTTATACAGTGGAGGCCATACTGACACCTGCATTGTGCACCAAATGCTCTTAAGTTCTCATCCCTGTGGCTATTTATCTTGACTTGATTGTAGCAGCTGCATAACACATTGGGGTTGCAGCAAATTCTGGATGATATTCCCAAATCCCCTTCCAGTTTTCACATAATAATCTCAAGCTGTGCTATAGCTGTTTAGTTAGAAATCAACAATATCTGTATTTGTACAATTCAGATTTATAGAACATTACATACACAGATCGGCTATAACATTAAAGCCACTAACAGATGAATCTTGTGAAAATGGCGACTGTCATGAGGCAAGGATCTATGAGTCAGCAAGAGAACAATTAGTTATTGACACTGATGTGTTGAAAGTTGGAAAAATGGGCAAGTGTAAGGTTTATTAGTGCGGCTTACCTTGGAAAGAGGTGACACTAGGATGTAATCTAGGGAGAAGGCAAGCAGTGTTATGCTATAGGCAATGTTGTTCTGGGAAATCTTAGATCCTGGCATTTATGTACATGCTACTTTGGCACGTCGCCTATCAAAACTATTTCGAAGAACAAGTATACATCGTTGTGGCATAATGTCTAATGTCATTGCCCTTTTTAAGTAGAATAATGCACCCTGCCACACTGCAAAAATCGCTTACTAATAGTGTTGAGCGATTACGTTGGCTATCGACATCGGGCGATAGTCGGCCACCATCGATAAGGTTTTTCGATAGTGAGCAGTCGATTATGAGCGATGACCATTAAAGTCTATGGGAGAGCAACAACACCTTCATTCTTACACCCAAACAGGGCTGGAGAAGCTGGAATTAACATCCACAACAGTCAAATGGATACGTGCTACATCTTAGGCAACACACTTAGGTTATAAAAGTCACAGAAAAAAGTCACAGACCATTCACTATCCCTGTCTTGTACCACAGCCTGACCCTTAAACCTGAATCACCCACAAATTAAAAAGTGCCAGAAGGCAGTATGATTTGAACCATCATCTTACTTGAACTGGACATTGAATATCCCTGTCCTGGAACGCAGCATGAGCCCCAAACCTGCATGACCCCAGATTAAAAAGTGCCGGAAAAAGGAGTCTTTCAACCACCATTTTAGTTGAACTGGACATTGACTATATCTGTCCTGGGCCACAGCATGAGCCCCAAACCTGCATGACCCCCACATTTAAAAAGTGCTGGAAAAGGAGTCTTTCAACCACCATTTTAGTTTCACTGGACATTGACTATATCTGTCCTGGGCCACAGCATGAGCCCCAAACCTGCATGACCCCCACATTTAAAAAGTGCTGGATAAAGGTCTTATCAACCACCATTTTAGTTTCACTGGACATTGACTATACCTGTCCTGGACCGCAGTATGACCATTAAACCTGTCTGACCACCAGATTAAAAAGTGCCGGGAAAAGGAGTCTGTTATGTCTGTATCTGTTATGTTTTCGTATAATACACGGTATTTTTTGCACCTTTCAATTCACCTGTGGTGACTATAGAATTGCTGTTTTAAGATTTACGTGGATGCTGCGTCAATGAACAAAGCTGGGTGCTCAAAAGTCAAAAAACACGTATCTGTTATGTTTTCGTATAATACACGGTATTTTTTGCACCTTTCAATTCACCTGTGGTGACTATAGAATTGAAGTTTTAAGATTTACGTGGATGCTGCGTCAATGAACAAAGCTGGGTGCGCAAAAGTCAAAAAACACGTATCTGTTATGTTTTCGTATAATACACGGTATTTTTTGCACCTTTCAATTCACCTGTGGTGACTATAGAATTGTTGTTTTAAGAGTTACGTGGATGCTGCGTCAATGAACAAAGCTGGGTGCGCAAAAGTCAAAAAACACGTATCTGTTATGTTTTCGTATGATACACTGTATTTTTGGCAACAAACAACCTGTGCTGACTACAAGATTGCTGGATTGTAATTTAACTGCAAGGTGGATATATCAACACAGGTGGAATTGGTAAAATTGAAAATGAACACCTATCTGAAATGTATACTGATAATAAAAGTGGAGTTTTGCAGCTAACAAAGAGACCTGCAGTTACTAGAAATGATGTTTATCCAATATAAGTTCAGGCTGCCCAATATCCAGAAATATTTCAATAGCAAACTGTTAATAATAAAGATATTCCACTACAATGTCTACACTAAGTCTTGGTGAACTTTATCCAGTGTTCTTTATAGATAGAGCTTGTCTGTGTTCGCCCGCGGGGCCCCCCCTTCTCCCCCCGTGACTTTACAGAGGTAGATGCTGCTTTAAAATTCTCTAGCTAACTACATAAAATCTTCAAATCTCTAATCTAACTAAATTGGAAGGATCACAGCTAATAGTAGAGGTTTCTCTGTGCAGAAATAGACTAATTTCGCTGAGCTGTTTGGCCACAGGCAGAGCGCACGTCCTATTCCTATGAGACGCTGAGAGACACTAAGGCTGAACAGGAAACGCTGTTCTATGTAATACGAGTTCATGTGATTTTTCCAGCCAATCGCAACCATACACATCCCAGTCATGACGTCGCACACACATCTCACCCTGCTCTATTCTGTAATCTGATTTGCTGGCCGCCAAAATTACAGGAAGCGCCGAAAATGGCGCGATCTTAATAGATGATGCACAGATTTTAACCTTAATTATCGCATGATCTGAAAATTTCGATCACCATAAAAACCTTGCCGATTTCAACTTTGTCGATAAAAATCGCTCAACACTACTTACTAATAGTTTAACCAGTTCCTAACCAGGCTGTTTACTTCCCTACCTGACCAGGCAAATTTTCCTTTTTCTCAGTACATGTGAGTTTGAATACTATTACACTTTTGTGTGCTTAGTTATTCTACAAATGTTTTAGGCTTTTTTCTATAATAGGTTAGACTTTATTTTTATGTAATTTTAAAACTGTAATATTTTAATAATACAAGGGAAAACAGTAAAAAAAAAAAAAAAAAAGTCTGTTTTTCACATTTTTGAATTAATTTATTTTTGTTTAACTTTTCCATCATGGAAATTTATATTTAGGTGATATAAAGTTTTATGTTTGTTGGGGCTAATAATTACAATTTGTTATTTTTGTTAAATAATATTCTATTTTGTGTGTTTGATTTTATTATTACTTTATGTTACATATTGTGCTCCCAATAAGATCAGAAAAAGACCTCTGGGGGGTATTTTTGCATCACTTTTTTTCTAATTTCCCCATTACTGGGGCTGGTATGTTAGCCCCAGCTAGAGTGGAAATACAGTGGTATCTTGATATAAAGGGCCGTTCACACGGCTTATTCCAGGGACGGATTGCAGCCGTATTGCGTGCCGTACTGCGCTGCAATACGGCTGGAATCCGTCCCAGGTATTACGTTAATCCACAGTTTTCATAGAGAACTGTGGATTCCGTCTCTCCTCCCAGCTCTGCGAATCCGCTGGGCAGGGAGAAAGTGACATGTGCATTATCCCGGTGGGATACGCGCCGTGGATAATGAAAGTCTATGGGGCCGGCGGGCAGCGCCCCCGCTTAGTACTCAAGCCGTAATTGCGGGCGAAATCCGTCCCGCAATTACGACTTGAATAAGCCGCGTGAACCGGGCCTAAATCATTAATCTCTTCCAGATCCTTGAACTTGATGACAGCCTGAATGAAACTGTAATAACTGGGAGTATGAGCTGTAGCCGGCTGCAAGATGACAGTATTTTAGCAGAGCTAAATCAATATCACTCTGCAGATGGTTGAAGATGACAGGTATGTCAGGGGAGAGAGGTATACCAGAGCCCCAAACCACCTCATACACACTGTCACACACTTAGAAAGAGCCGACCACCTTGCAGTCTATTCCCCAAGGAAGCCAGAACAGTATATGAAAGGATCATGTGTAAAGATGCGGGGGAGACGGTGGTTACAGAGGTACAGCACTTATGAGAGGACTGATAATGCTTGATAATAGAAGCTGCAAGGAGTGTCTGTGTGCTCCTCTGTTATGTGCCTGCTGCCATGCAGGTCCAGGCCACCTTGAGTCTTATTCCAAACAAATGTTGTATACCAAATAAAAAATTTTGAGTTCAAACAGGACTTATACCAATTTGGACTTATACTGATGTACCACTGTATAGGGAGAAAGAATCCCCTGTACTTACTACAGAGCTAATCTGGGTCTGAGAAGACCCAGCAGTATCTGGAACTGTATTGCTTGTTAGACCTCTCCATCACCAATGTCCCTCTAACAGGCTTAGCTAGGAATAGTAAAGCTGATATGCCCATCGCTGATATAGAACCGCCCACAGCCTGCACACGAAATGGGAGACTGAAGCGGACTGTAAATAGCAGGCTCTGTAAAACAGCATGGTGAGAAAATTATGTCATTGTCTCCAGTTTTTTTATTTCTAGTCCTTACAGGTGGCATGTGGAGGGATCAGAAGTAAACAAATGCTGGAGACACTGTGGGGGCTTCAACACTGGATCAGTGCTGAGTACAAAGGTGAGTAAATTTTTTTGTTGTTCAACACTGTTAGAGACTATTTCTATTTTTTTTGTCTGACAACTCCTTGACACACATTCTGCTACCTAACTTGGAACTTGCTAACTTGAAGAATATGTGTTAGTCGAGAAAAGAGACTATTTTAGAATTTTATAAAAATATTTACCTTGTTTGACAAGGTTGTTCATTGCACTTTCTTATTTGAGGTTCTGGCTTCATCAAGTCTTTACAGCTTGCATTGTCCACAATAGTTATATTTTTATTCATGATTTTCGTACAGGACACTGTTGTCCTTCTCTCACCTAATATATAAAACAAAGATATAAATATCTGCCCAATATGACTTTACTTTCTTAGAACATTGTCATCTCCAAAAATATGATGGGATAAATATGATGGGGCAAGATAGAAAATAGCAAAAGAACAGAAAGATAACCAAATTTTTGGAATTTACCAGTATCCACTTTCTCCAGAGAAGAAAAGCCTTCTTCACCATGAAAACTATAAGGGCGACATGTATGATCGGGAGTTGCACCTGTTTTCTGGCGAAAACTGCGCCTCACCGCGTCGAATACCGTGTCGGACGCACGGATGCAATGTTAGGCGCAACCTTCGCCACTTTCGGCTGCGCCTAACATGAAGGGGCGTGCAATGGGCGCTGTGGGCTTTCTGGGGTGGGACGCAGCAAATTCGAAAACTCCGAGGCATGCATGATTGCGGGTTGTCAAAGTGAGGCGCATTGCAGTGCTTTACAACTCCGACAGGCAGACCTAGTTGATGGTGGTCTATCTGAGCGGAGAAGTCGAAGTGGAGCGTGGTATTCTTGTAATGTGCTATAGTTCTACACTTACAGCAGTACACTACTACAACAAATGATTTTTAAAGAAGAATAAATAATTAAGCAAGGAATCCTGCTTGGAGGACAACAGGTCCCAGCAAGCCTTTTGTTGTATATACTGAATTGCATTAAACTTCAAAGCAGCCCAAATACATCTTAAATTGTTGTTATGGAAAATGTTTAATAAAACATCTGTCCAACATCTGCATTGGCTTATTTGATGCTAAATTAGTGTAATTTCCACGGACTTTGGAATACATTTTGTAGTGAAGTTTTTTTTTAAGTTAATGTATATATTGTCATTAATGTTATTGTAAAAAAATGTATTTATACATTGATTTAATTGTTCCAGCACTTGGATATGTCTGTTTATTAAGTAATTCATTTCAATGACAAATCCATTTTATTCTTCACACTGTGTAATGTATTTCCGACGCGAAATCCGTTCCGGAATTACATTGCAAATATGTGTCACAAAGTGTGACACGCATTTGCAATGTAATTCCGGAACGGATTTAGCGTTTTGCCACCTTTGGACAAGTTCTCCTTACGTGAACTGTGCATGAGAGATAATTTCAATGGAACAGCATGAGTCTGCTGAGGTTAATTGTCACATAGGGGGTCACATGCTGGGCAGAAGTATACAAACACTAGAGTCACTACTAGAGCTTCGATACTGAATTGGCAGTGGATATATTTACATACACATTATTTGTTATCTTATACTATTTGGGGCTATTTTTAGTTTTTTAGGGGGGAGCAAGCAGCAGCAATAGCTGAAAAGGTTGATAAACAAGGTAGTTGGAAAATATTGTGTGCTTCAGATTTCAGTGGGCTCTTCTACTTCATGACTAACAGCCTTCCCTTTATAAGTGTTCATATAGAAATAACTGTTGATCAGTGATCAAGACCTCCCACTGGACTCCTAAGAATACAATTAATAGAATTTAAAACAATTAATTTCTATTTATACCTAATACTTTCCAATAAAACAATATATCAATCTTCTCAGCTGACAGATAGGACTACATTTCTATCCCTTTAGATCAGACCTGAACACCTTGGCAAAAAGTCTTGACTAAAACCACCCATGAATGCCCCCTATTGACCGGACGCCCCCCCATAACACCTGTGAACACCACTGGACCTCCTGGGAACAAACCTGGACCACCCTGGCAAACCCTTTTTTGGGCAGGGTTTTCACAAGTCTCAACTTTTTGTAGACCATTTTGTGGGCCGCTAGTACTACTTTTGCTGCCCCAGGGGCTGTGTATTGTGCGGGCCTGTTTTACATCTGTGGCAAACAGACTTGGACTGGCCCAAAGAAGAGCAGGGAATCCCTGTTTTTCAGGCATAAAGGCAGAGAATATGAGACAGAGTACAAGAGTTATACACTGTCATGTGCAGGAGCGGTAGGGTGGGCCTCAGGCATCAACTCCACTGCTGGGCCCCAGGAATTAACTCACTTGGTGGGTCCCAAGTTTCAGCTCCACTGGTGGGCCCCAGGACTCACCCTCACTTGTGGGCCCCAAGAATCAACTCTACTGGTGGGACACTGATGGACTCCAGTGATCCACTCCATTGGTGGGCCCCAAGAATCACTCTCAACGGTGGGCTCTAAGTACCTCTATCTCATACTGGTAGCAAATCTCTCAGTGGAAAGTGCTGCTCATTCTTTGCTATAAGGCTCTATAATTTCTTTATATAACCCTGCATACATGTTTAGTGCTGGTGTTATTTACCTCCACCACAAACAGCATCACAATCCTCCCAGCCTGAGTGTGTCCACATATACAAAGGTTCATTCACTTTTGCACTTCGATTTTCCGGAACTGGGTCCAGTGGTATTGTATATTCATAATGGAGACCATAATTCTGGTCATGGAATAGTAGCACCTATAAAATACACAGGATCGAGTCATTACAAAAATGAAAATTTAAATCAGTAAAGGAAATGGAACATTGGCATGTGCTGCAAAGTACAGTGTCCTGATGTGTGGAAAATATGCTGGCAATTGCAGATGTAATTTTTTTTTTCTTTTAGGAAAGACTTTGAGACTACTGTGTGTATCTGAATGCGTTTTATTAGGAAGTGGATATTTTTATTAACTCAGAGTGTAATTTGGCTCATAAATTCTTGGTCATTTCTAGGAAAGCATTTGTTACTTTTGTACATATTTGCAAGTTAACAGGTGGACATTAAAGAGTGGAATTTGCAAACAACCATCCTCAAACACAGACCATTAAAAATAGGCTGTCACTGTTACTGTCAACAGTATTTTTCCATATGTGCTACATATTTCGAAGTCTAAATGAAACTTGGAAAAGTCCGGCTTTGCAGCAAGCGATGTGTATGAAATGCTTTTCATTTTTCACTTCAGTCTGCTTTCCTGGCACAATTCATTTTAAGCTTCACTGTCTAGAAAATAATATTGTCTACATGATATGTATGTCGAACATGTGAATTTAATGCAATGCAGGTGTTATTTTTTTATTTAGACTAGAATGGATCAAAGCCAATACATGTGGAGTATTTCATCTATAAATTCTCTAAAAGAAGAAAATTGAAGTACTTTCTATTACAGTGTTAAAATTTTAAAGGAGTTGAAAAGAAAGCTACCACATGCAGTAACAAGGAAGAGTTAACATATAGGGCCACATGTATGAAACGGTTTTGGTCTAAAACTCACTTTTTTACCCATAGGTTTCTATGGGAAAAAAAGTGAGTTTTAGACCCAAACCGTTTCATACATGTGGCCCATAGTCATGAATTGCAGATGACTATTGCACCAATGATTGCTACAACAGCCATCAGAAAGGAGTATTTTTGTTAAAACCAATATTCCTGTAAAACTATTTTTTTCAAAAAAATTCTATACTATAGCCATCCATCTCTATCTAAACACATTGTTACACTATTTTATATAGTATGACATATCATTCAGGAAGGTTTTTAGGCGGCTACAGTAGTGAAGCAAGGACCTCTTGACATATGCATAATCAATGGGTCAGCACTCCTCTAATGTAGCAGCCCTCCCCAAATGATGTGTCACAATATACAAAGTAGAGTAACAATGCATTTTGGAAGGGCAGTGGGCGGTTACACTATAGAAGTATTGGCCTCCTGACTAGCATGCATGCTGCTAGTCAGCAAGTCAGCCTGTGCTTCTATGGTGTATACAGTGTCCTCCCACCTCTCTTCCAACTCTCTTCTTGACCCACTACAATCTGGTTTTCGACCCCACCACTCTACCGAAACTGCCCTAACCAAAGTCACTAATGATCTAGTAACTGCTAAAGCCTCATGCCACTACTCTGTGCTCCTCCTCCTAGACCTGTCCTCTGCCTTTGACACTGTCGACCATTCCCTCCTGCTACAAATCTTCTCCCTCGGCATCACGGACTTGGCTCTTTCCTGGATCTCCTCGTACCTCACTGATCGGACTTTTAGCGTCTCTCATTCTTGCTCCACCTCCTCCCTCCGGCCACTCTCTGTTGGTGTCCCCCAAGGGTCAGTCCTGGGTCCACTACACTCCCCTATCTACACCCTTGGCCTCGGTCAGCTCATAGCCTCACATGGCTTTCATTACCACCTGTATGCTGATGATACCCAACTCTACATCTCTGGCCCAGATGTCACTTCTCTACTCTCCCGGATCCCTGACTGTCTGTCCTCCATTTCCTCCTTCTTCTCATCACGTCTCCTAAAACTAAATGTGGAGAAAACAGAACTCATCATCTTTCCACCATCCAACTCTACCCCTGCCCCTGATCTCTCTATTACAGTCAACGGCTCTACACTTTCACCGGTCCCACAAGTCCGCTGTCTTGGGGTAATCCTAGACTCTGCTTTATCTTTCAAACCACACATCCAAACCCTCACCTCTGCCTGCCTCCTCCACCTGAAAAACATCTCTCGCATCCGCTCATTCCTCGGCTATGACACTACAAAAATGCTGGTCCATGCCCTTGTCATCTCCCGCCTAGACTACTGCAACATCCTTCTCAGTGGCCTCCCAGCTAGCACCCTCGCTCCCCTCCAATCCATCCTTAACTCTGCTGCCCGTCTTATCCACCTCTCTCCTCGCTACTCCTCTGCCCCCCCCTTTCCCCAACCCCTTTACGAGCTTCCCTTTCCCCCAGCGAATCTTTAAAGCTACAAACCAGACCTAAAAGGCCTCCATGACCTCTCCCCCCCATACATTCTGATTAATTTCCAAATATCTCCCCCCACGCACCCCGCTCCTCACACGACCTTCTCCTCTGCTCTCCCTTATCACTCCTCACACAACCACCCCAAGTTCCCCCATGTTCCACCCCCCTCTGAACTCACTGCCCCAACACATGAACTCCCTCCACTTTTCCCCTTCAAAAGCAACCTGAAAACCCTTTTTCAGGCTTGCCTAAACCTTCCTAAATTGTCACTATTCCCCACAGACTTGTCTGCCCCCCACCTCCGCTTTTCCCCCCCTTTTAATTGTAAGCCCTCCGGGGGTCCTCTCTCCCCGTCACCAATTGTCAATCCCTTTTCACGTACTCGTTTGACTTTTTAATGTATGTAACCCCCCCGAATGTTTTAGCGCCCCTGGAATCAATGGCGCTTTAAAATAAATAATAATAATAATAATAATAATAGTAGGGGAAGATGTTCCAAACGGTGCATCATCACTTACTGCCATACACATAATAAAAATAAACATAAGAAACACACACCTACAAAATACATAGCATCAATAAAGTCTATAAATACATTGTAGACCATAGTGAGCCTAATTATTAATAATAAAAAGTACCGGACAACCCCTCTAACAATATTCTTAAGAGGGTTGGATATAATGTATATTCGTTAGAAAAAAAAGAAAACAAATGCAATATAAGTAGTGTACAATGTAAATCATGTAAAACTATCCTTACCTAGTATAAATATTCATTTAAAATTTACAAAAACAAAAGCTGCACATATCATAAAGCAATTCAGGAACAAAGCAATCTGTTTTAGCCTTCTTAAGAGTAACTAGTACATTCCTAGCATTACTTATTCTTTCTCTCTCTCTCTTTTCCCCTCGCTTTTATATATATATATATATATATATATATATATGAATATAGATATATATATAAATATATATACATATATATATATATATATATATATATATTGATAGATAGATAGATAGATAGATAGATAGATAGAATTGTTGTGGGGTTCAGGTTTAATAAAAGAACTTAGGCCGTTTCTCTCGAAGGAGTAACTCAGGCCACCAAGCATGACTGGCAGCACCGACACTGGCTGGCCTCTTTGATATCATGTGTATTACTAACTCAGGGCTATAAGCAGTCAGCAGGCCTGTTCCAGTCCACATGGGCCCCATGATTGCAGAAGGCACTCTGTCAGTTTTATATCTTATGAATATACTGTAGTTTGACTTTTTTAATTTGAGCACCAAAAACATGTAATCCCTGAAGGTATTACATTTAAAAATAAGATTAAGACACTAAACAGCTACTGCAGTTCATGGCAACACATTTATTGTCTAATTACTAGTTTGAGCTATATTTTGTCTTTGTAGCATCTTACCAGTAGATAAAGAGGTGTTGTTGTTGGTCCTTTTGCAGATATCTTCTCCCAGAGTCCTCTTCGAATGTAGTTAACTGTAGTTCCAGCCATATGAAAGGTTCCAGGCTCTTCAATCTTCCAGTCATCATTAATAGACTGCTTCCCAGCATCCCTTAAAGCTGTTAAAGATAGCACTGGTTATGAAACTGAACTACAGATAAAGTAATATATTATTTTAATTTATTTATTTGTTTGTTTAGTTTACAGAAAAGTGAAAAAAGCAATGGTTAGGCTCTGTTCGCATTAGTTTATTGGCTATAGTATACGAATGAGCCATGAGAGCTATCCTTATCTGTTTTTAAATTGATACCAGTGAACCCTAACATGTTGTATTAATGGGTGTTTGGAGTTCCAATATTTTGAAGGCAATAATAGTACTGCAGACTGAACCTCTGAATGCTTGTGTGATCTGAGTCCCTCAATGTATCTGTAAAATATATAAAAATTCAAAAATGTGATATGCTGGTAAGGGTAGCTGTGTGTTGACCGCACTGTTTCAGAGAACTTAGAGCGACATGTATGATTTATGCTTAGACCTAATTTTTCTGTGCATAAGAATAGTGTAGAATGTGCCTGATTTATGAACCCGCTCTATACTTTGAAAGTGGTTTACCTGTTCCAGCAGTAATACGCCTGGAAATGCCATACAGAAACTATAAATCTATAGCTTCGTACGGATCTAGTGCGCCCCGCATCCCGCACGTCCCCCGATATCAGGCGCATTGTGCGTGCGATTTCAAACTATTGCGAATGGGACTGCGCTAGGTGTCAGGCTAAAAAGACGCCAGACTTCTGGCACAGCCCCGTTCATACATGTCGCCCTCATGTCAATATAAGTGGCGAGGATCTTTCAATACATATGTCTGCCAAACACAATTTTTTATTGAACTTTAACTAGATAACAAGTGTCATTATTTGATATACCAAACGATTCCCAATATACTCTCTCCACAGAAGGATTGTTTATCCTAAACATCTTGTCTTGTTGTTCATCATCTGCTTGTTAACCTTAAAGCAATGTCTTCTTTCTTCTCCTATTTTGTCAGCTATATACAATGCATATTCATTATTCTGGTTTCTGAACTACTATAAAGTGTATTAAAAGTCCTCAACACAATTTTCACCGAAAACCACAAATCTCAGGAGCAGTACAAAATGAATAAACAATGCTCTGTTTTGTCCAAAACATTGATATATGATATATGAAACAATTGCCATTTCCTGCGATAAATCCAAGCCCCTTTTCTTTGCAAGTATAGTGGGAAAAACCTTAATGGGATAATTTTTTTTCCAAAAGGGTTATTTAATAAACATCTGTGCTTTAAAATTCAGAGTATTATATCACCAGTAAGTTAGGCAAGCCCGAAGTGCATATTCGCATCTATTTTTTTGTGTAAAATGCACCTGAATCTATGTGTGCTCATAAATGGCATCTAAAGTTCAACACGTCTCGCCTGTATGTTTGGCACATTACAGAACTTTGGCGCATTATTAATGCAACAAACGTGTATAGGCTATAGATAGGCTAGAAATAAAAAAAAAAGTATTGAATGCATGTCAGTGAAATAGAAACAAAGGGTACTGATCTTGCTTGTGACCACGGGTTTCCGCAAGACCTGTGGGGCGGCTTTTGCGTATGTAGAAAAATGGTGAGGCAGCAAAAATAAATTTCAACGCTGATCACCATCTGATAAAAATTGTTTCATTTAATGTAGTAAAAAATGAAAATCGTATCATTTTATTTTTAATATAGAAATATATAGGTCAGTGGGTTATTTATTTTAAGATTAATTTTAGATTCTATTATTTGTAAATAAATTTTATAGGACATATTTTGGGATATTATATATTTTTATATTTTATATGATAAAATTTAAAAAAGATGTATATCATTTAATTTTATATAGTTTGATAATTATCAGTTTTTTACTTTTTTTATTGTACTGGTATAAATTGAGAAAAATGGACTTTTTTTTTCCCCTATAGAAAATTCTAGTCCACTTCAACTCCTCAGGCTCATCAGACTCTTTGATATAGGTTGCCTGTTTGAGCGAAATGCGTCTAGTTTTGCGACCCCATTCATAAATTGCTAATCTTGAATGTGGTGTGAAGCCTCCAAACGTCTCCAATTTTTTTCCCACATAAAAAGTTTTGGATCTGTCGAACAATACGGCAAACATTGCACATTGCTCACTTTGGCGTATTTTATGCCAGAAAAGGACGAAATACCCTTTCATGTCTCCCTATGCCCTGCACAAAATATAACAAACTTAGTCCATATTTACTTAACAACTGAAAAATTCATAGATAAGCTTTGTTAAAAAAACAACATTATTTAGCTATACAATTTAATATGCATTATATAATTGTATAATTTTTATATACATACTATTTGTTTTATACACCTAACTACTTGTCCTCTCAACTCAATACCATACCACCTCGTCCCCAACCGTAACACTGTGATTATCCCAGCCTTAACCCATATATTAAACCTATCAGTAAACCCTGGCATCTTCTCCTCTTCCTTAAAACATGCAACGCAAACCTTTAAAGAAGTCAGCTGTCGATTCACCCCTCTTTATTAACTTTTTGCCCATTCTCTATCCCCATTTCTTTAAAAACTCTCAAAAAGCATGTCTGTCTTGAAATATCCTCAAATCTTTCATCTACTTCTTGACTCTATGCAATATGGTTTCCGATTCTGACACTCTACCGAAGTTGCCCTTACTAAAGTGACTTGTTGATTGCAAAAGCCTCATGGCAATACCCTGTGCTCTTCCTCCTAAATTGTCCTTGCCTTAAATACATTGACCCTCATTACTTTTACAAAATCTCTCTTCCCTTGGCATTACAGACTTGGCTCTTTCTTTCTTACTTCTCTGTTCGGGCATTCAGTGTCTATTACTCTCACTCCACCTCTTCCCCTCACCCTCTCTCTGTTGGGGTCCCCCAAGGGTCAGTCCTGGGCCCACTACTCTTCTCTTTCTAAATTTTGGTCTTGGTAAAAATCATAGCATACAGGTTCCAGTACCAGCTGTATGCTGATAACACTTAAATCTACATTTCTAGCTCATATGACAACTCTCTGTTTTCTAGGATCCCAGAAGGTCTGTCATCTATATCTTTCTCCTGCTCCTCATGATTTCTCAAACTCAATATGGAGAAAACAGAGTTCATTATCTTTCCCCCATCCCTCTCAACCTCAGTTCAGGTGTAACGGGTACGGTGGATTCGCTGGACCCCCGCAAGCGATGATACCTAACCCAGCCGGGAACGGAATCAAGTCCCCGGTTTTCCCCAAAAAGGCCCCCGCAAAGCGGGATGGACTTGTGCGGGGGGGAGACTACCAGGCTTACCCCTGCGTGATTGTTGGGGAGGGGCTGGGGAATGCGGGGTAAAAAATCGAACCCAGAGGCGAAGTGGGGGACGGGCGAAGGTCAGGGCGGGCAGCAGAGGTTCGTGGTCAGAGGCGGGCGGAGATCGGGCGGCGGCAAGCAGGAAAGGTCTGGAAAGTGGGGGAGGACTGGACACGGGTAAGAAATACGGACACAAAGGGCACCCAAACACTCTCTAAGCACCCCAAGGACGGCAGGAAGTGCAGGGGGCGTACGCTAAAATAGAACCGCGCCTGATAATTGCCCCAATTTCGGGGCGCTGGCCCTTTAAATTAGAGAAGCCGGCCCTTGCGCGCCCCTAAAGCACGGGGGCACGCGCCCGGCGGCTGGGACAGGGGGGGACGCGTTCCCCGGGAGCGCGGACGGGTAAGGGGGCGGCGTGGGGCCGGGAAGGAGCGGGGGGTCGCGGGCAGCTGCAGCCCCCCGCCCCGGAGCCCTGGGGGCCGGGGGGGGGCAGAGACCCCGCGACCCCCGTGCGTCCCCCCCCCCCTTAGGTCTCCCCCCCTTTTTAAAACCCTGAGAGAAGGGTCGGGGGACGGGTTTGGGCCCTAGGCCCCAGGACCCCCCTCCGGCCCCAACCCCCTTTCCAGTCAATAAAAAAACCGCTTCCCCTAAATGTTTCTGCGCCACCCCCTCCTTGACCTATAGATTTTATCAGAGTTGGCCACCGGAGAAGGGCGAGACAGATTAGGGGGGAAAAGCGATTAGACCACAGGCTTGAGGAGGGGAACATGGAAGGCGTTCGGGACACGCAAGTGGGAGGAAAGCGGAGTTTTTTGGGATCCCGGGGTTAAAGCTGCCGGATACTACAAAGGGCCCCCAAAAAACTTAGGCCCCAACTTGTAGCGGGGGCACTTTGAAGCGGATGTTTTTCCGATACCCAAACCTATCACCGGCTTAAATAGGGGAGGAGGTCTCCGGGCCATCGGCCTGAAGTTTAGTGCGGGGAGGGGGCCCCAAAAAAGGGCCGTCGGTAACTTGCCAAGTGTCTTGATGTCCCGTACTTGGGATCCACAGCAGGGATGACCCGAGGGGGCCCAGGGGAGAGGTGGGCGGGGATGCAGCCAAAACACAATAAAAAAGGGGGGCTCCAGGGTTTAGAATCTAAAAAATTATAGGAAAATTCCGCCGGGGAGGAGGCAGACCAGTTATCCTGGGATGGAACAAAATGCCCAAAAGTACCTAAATTTGGTTGACCCTCTCCCTCCCCCTTTGGGTTTGGGGATGATATGCGGAGAGTCCAACTGAATCTGCAATTGAGCACAAGGGCCCCGCCAGAATTTTTGATACAAACGGGACCCCCCTATCAGAGACGATATGCAACGGGGCCCATGAGTCGAAGATGTGGGGAAGAAGTGCGGGGCTAGCTGGGAAGGGGAGGGAAAACCCGGGCAAGGAAAAAAGGGGGGCCTTTTTCGAAAATCTGTCGTTTACCCCAGATGACCGTGTTACCGGGGGGGGGTGGGAGGTCATAAAAAAATCCATCGAAATATGGACCAAGGGTCTTTCTGGCCCCGGGGAGGCGGAGCAGACCCGCGGGTCGAGCCGAGGGCCCTTTTTCGGGCACAGGATCACAGGGCCCGGGCAAAGTCCTTTAAAGCCCCAGCGGAGTGGGCCACAATAGTCCGGGAGATTTGTTGTGAGACTTATGGACTCCAGGGTGCCCCGCGGTTCGCGAGGCCCTGTCCCCACTTCAGGTACGAGGCCGCATGCAGGGGTACATAGGACTTCCGGGAGGAGGGGTCGAAGGCCCCCGGAGCCACCCTGAGGAGACGCTGGGGGGAATTTATGCCCGAGGCGGCTCCACCCCACCGTGTCAGGGATTAGAGAGGGCGTCTGCTCTTTTGTTTTTGCCGCCGGTCGAAAATGAGAAGAAAATCAAATCTGGCGAAAAAAAGATGACCACCTAGTTTCCCAGGATTCGCCGTTTGGGCAATGTAGGTAGAGAAAATTTTTGTGATCGGTAAATATATCGGTGGGGTGACGGCTCCTCCCGAAAGGTGCCGCCCTTTTTCCGGGCCAATTTAATTTCCACAAATTTCCCCATCTCCCAAATTTTTAGTTTTTTTCGGTGGGGAGAAGTTCTGGAGAAAACCCCAAGTCGTGGTTTTCCCGGGGGGGGGACTTTGGGGAGAACCCCCTCCGCACCTACCCAGGAGGGGTCTACCTGAGGATAAAGGGGCTTTTGGGTCCGGGGGGACAGCACTGGTGCAGAAGCGAAAAGCTGATTGAGGCGATCAAAACGCTTCTGGAGCCTCGGTGGCCTGATTTGGGGGTTGGCATTTTTCTTTGGAGGGCCACCCCGGGGCCCGAGCGTGGGGAAAGAGGAATGAATTTTTGTAATAGTTTTGGGAAAACCCCAAAAATCGTTGGAGGGGCGGAGGGGCCCACAGGTCGAGGCCATTGTTGGACGAGCAAAATTTGAAGGGTCCATTTGGAACCTTGATCCGAAAAATTGTAACCCAGGGGGGCAACGAGGTGCTTCGAAGAGGCTTTCTCGTTTGCGTAAGCCCGGGGGGTCACGGGACGCTGAGTACCTGGGGGACTTGGGGCGGGGAGCTCCGGTAGGGGAGAAGTTAAGGTATCGTCAAGAAAAAACAACACGCAGACTAAAGGAGGGCTCGGGAAAATTTCATTAAAAAAATTTTGGAACACCCCTGGACGTTGCAGAGGCCAAATGGGATGGGGTATTTAAAAATGGGCCCTTTGGTATTAAAGGCTTTTTTCCTCGTCGCCTTCACGAAAAGAATCAGGTTTTATGCCCCTCGAGGTCCAACTTGGAAAAAAGCTTCCACCCCGCAAGCGAGAAACAAAAGTTCTGAGATCAGCGGGGGGGGTTTTGATTCTTTGTAAATTTTTTAAGCCCGGTAATCGTCTGGCGGGGAAATTTTTTTTTTTACAAGAAAAATTTCCCCGCCCCCGCGGGCGGGAGGACTTCGAATAATCCCTTCCGGGGGGTTTTTTGGTATATTTGGGCATAGCCTTAGTCTCCGGAACAGAAAGAGGGTAGATCTTCCTCGGGGAGGATTGTCCCCGGAAGAGGTCAATGGGGGAAACGAAACGGCCGTTGCGGAGGGGAGTTTCGGCCTGTTTTTTTGGGGAAAAAAATCGGCCAAATCTGTACGGGGCGGGAAGACCGACAGAGGTTTTGAGAGTTTACAGGAGCGGACCGAAGGGCAGAACGGGGAACCGGGAAGGCGCACGAGTGGCACGCAGGGCCCCAAGGATAATTTCGCCCGTGCCAGTCCAAGGGCGGAGCATGCTGTTGCAACCTGGAAGGCCCCGGAGAATCTCAGAGGCAGAGCGAGGCAGGACCCGCAGCTTCAGATTTCTTTTGGGTTTGAGCGCCAAACTGTAGAGAGAGAGGCGCCCTGCGAACCGAATCACATCCCTTAGGCATTCGCCCCTAACAGAGGAGACGTACATGGGTTTTGCAAAGGGGTCAGGGGGGACGATACTTGGAGACCGACCCGGCTGATAAAGTTCCCGCGGACCCCGAATCAAGGAAGGGGGGTGGCCTGGAAGGTGCTGTCCCCGGGGAAATTCCAAGACTACGGGAATGGTCAGATGGAGGATGCTGCCAAAAACACCTAGGGACGCCCTCCTGCAACCCCATTGTGCGCAAGTTCCTCGGACGCACCGGCAGTCCCCCAAAAAGTGGCCAGAACCGCCACGTAGAAGCATAACTGCCCCAGGCACGCTGCGAGTATTCTTCCTGGACAGGTGGGCTTCTCGATTCTACGGGTACATCCTCCGGAACCTTAGGGGAGGTGTGGGAAATTGGAAAACGGGGCCAAAGGTGGTACCGGCGTGAGCGGGCGACCCCCCGTTGAAGACGGAGCTCCCGTTGTCTTTTCCCCAAACCCAATGTCTATTCGAGAGGCCAAAATGAAACATTCATCCAGAGTAGGGAAGATCCCGACCAGCGACTTCCTTTAAAATGGCCCGGAGGCCTTGCAGAAAGGTTTCCACCCGGGGTATTATTCCCCTTGTTCGAGGCAAGGGTGCGGAACTGCCGGGTATGACCCACAGTGAGTCGCTTGAGGAGAGGGCAAAGCCCCCGCGCGGAGGAGGACGGGGCCCGGGTTTCCCCAAAGCGGTGCGGGGAACCCCTGGAGGAAGGTTTGTGATTTGCCGTCTGTGGATCACCCCGGTTTTTCCCTAACGGAGTGGCCCAGGCCAAGGCTTCCCCCCCAAAAAAGGCTAATAACAAAAGGGGACCTTAGTCCGCTCGGTGGGGGAATGGTGCCCCCAAAAAATCCAGGTGGTTGGACACTGATGATGAAGCCCGGCATTTCTGGGGTCTCCATCAAAGCGTGAGGAAGCGGCAGCTGCAGAGAAGGTCCAGGTACGGGAGCAACTGGTGTCGCGGGGCAGCGCCCGTCGCAGGCGGTTGGGGAGGGGTGCTAGGTTTTGCATATGGGGGTGAGTGGTCAATACGCTGGGGACTGCTGGGGACAGCCGTTGAACATCCGAAGTCAGGTAAGGGGCCCCCGGGGGAACCATGGCCAGTCCGTTTCTGTAACGGGTACGGTTTGGGTTCGCTGGACCCCCGCAAGCGTGATACCCAAGCCCCGTAGGGGGGAATTTAAATAGCCCCCCGGGTTTTTACAGGCCCGCGCAAAGCGGGATGGTTTTCTGCGGCGTGAGTAAAGGTCGTTACCCCTGATGTGACTTGCTTGCGGGGGCGGCCGGGGTACTGCGGGACAAAATCTAATCCCGAGGGAAGTTGGGGCAGGCAGAAGGTCAGGCAGGGAGCAGAGGTTCGGGTCAGAGGCGGGGGGAAGATCAGGGCAGGGGGAAGCAGGCAAGGTCTGGAAACGTGGCGGAGCTGGTCACGGGGTAAGCAATACGGACATAAGGGACACCCAAAAACTTCTAAGCACACCAACGGACTGGCAGGAAGTGCAGGGGGCGTACCGCTAAAATAGAACCAGCGCCTGATAATTGACCAATTATCGGGGCGCTGGCCCTTTAAATCTAGAGAAGCCGGCGCGCGCGTGCCTAAAGCACAGGGCCCGCGCCCGGCGGCTGGGACAGGCGGGGACAGCGTTCACCGGAGCGCGGACGGATAAGGGGAGCGGCGCTGATGCCGGGACAGGAGCGGGGTGGTCGTGGGCAGCTGCAGCCGCCGCACCGGAGCCCCTGCGGCCGCGGGGGGGCAGCAGAGCCCGCGACCCCCGTGACATCAGGCTTCTAACAATGACATACAAGGCTCTCCACAGCCTGTGTCCTCCACACATCTCTGCCTTAATCACGCAATACCTCCCCTCCGCTCCTCAAAAGACCTTCTTCTCTGGTCTTCTCTTGTCAGCTCCTTACACAGCCGCCTCCAAGACTTCTACCATGAATATCCCATAATCTGAAACTCGCTACAACAACACATCACACTCACCTTTACTAGTTTCAGTAGTGACTTAAAAACTCATCTTTTTAGAATAGCCTACAACCCTTCTGCCATTGCCCCATAATATACACCTCTCCGTCCCCCACCTTCTGTCTCCCCCTTCTCTATTGTAGATTGTAAGCTCTCGTTGGCAGGGTCCTCTCTCCTTCCCTATCACTGTGTTACTTAATGTTATTGTATTTGTCTTATATCATGTACCTGAACCTCTTGGCTTGTACAGTGCCCTGGAATTAATGGCGCTCTAAAAATAAATAAAATTAACAAATCATATATAGTAATTCATCTGCATAGTTTATGGTTCTTTACCTGGAAACTCCTTATGTTTACCTTTGTTTCATATATTTATGTAATATACCTTAGCAGTCTGTTTAGTCCTATGAAATAAATAGGAAAGGCAAAGTGCAGACTACATGGGCTGACGAGACAGAGCCAGTACTTTGTTTCCTGGTTCACTGGACCTTCTTGTATTATGCTGTGCTTTAGATTGCATCATGGTTTCCATTTACTATTGAAGCCACAATGCATTGCCGTATCCGTTAAACAAAGGATACATACATGATTTTTGCCATTTTGAGCTCAAGAATAGCCCTGCCCACTTCTTCAAAAATTACAGGTTCTCCAGAGGAAATTCCTTGCGGATTGAAAAAATATTTTCCAAAACTACAGCCATCTGTCCTCCACCATAATATTTTTTATTAAGAATATATTATACAGATTGTTTGTGTATGCTCTATTAAATAATTTCCAGATTTCAACTGACACTTTTTTGTTCTCCTATCTTGTTTTTTTTACTCTGTCTTATCACTTTAATTTTATGTTAAAGTTTACCTCCAATTATTAAACAGCTTTTCATGAATCCATAGTAGAAGAAAAAACATAAGAAACTTTAATATAAAGTGATTCCTCAAGTTACAATGCCCACTAGGAAACAATATTTTCAACATACAATGGTCATTCCTGGGATATCATATTTTGAGTGTGGTTTCAAGATAAAATGTCCCAGACACTGATCCAGCCAATTATCATGAACATTTTACTTGTGAAACCCTTGTATGAGTGAAGTGCATGCAGTGATTGGCGGTCTAGTGATGCCTCTCTACAGTACAGTGCGGTACTACATGTTCTGTACTACTCTTCACATGTGCCAGGATGAACAGCTCCTTTGGGCATCAGGTGAGAGCCCCGTTTTCTTTTT
This sequence comes from Phyllomedusa bahiana, assembly GCA_025379985.1. NCBI lineage: Eukaryota > Metazoa > Chordata > Amphibia > Anura > Hylidae > Phyllomedusa > Phyllomedusa bahiana. The sequence goes on from JAODAL010030418.1 coordinate 30,897, forward strand.
TTCTGGTACATTGTTTGTAGATAAGTGATTTCCAGCAGCTCTTTATGATTATTATTTATAAGGATTTGCTTTGTCTGTATTAGATAATTGCTTAATTATCTTAAATCTTAAATGTTTCATTATGTTGGGGTCAAATTTTGCGGCCTCAGAAACAATTACTAATTTCCCATAACATTATAATTTCCACATACAATGGTTTCAACATATGGTTGGCATCTTGGAACCATCTAATATTGAATGAGGGACCACTGTTCCCTTGATGGAAAAAAATGTCTCCTTCCTCCTTCTTTTCTATTCTTCTCCTATCTGTTCACTCACTCATAACTTACTAAGGGATTCTGGACTTTTATAGACATCTGTAACTTGAGCTCTATGGAAAGAATAAGCAGAAAGTGAAAGTGGGCAGTATGGTGGAGATTAGACAGTAGTAAGTTGCAGTGCAGCTGTGAGTCTAGAACTGATGTGAAATAAAACACGGAGATGGTGCTGGCTATATAGCTTGTGTTTTATCTCAGTGCTAGGAGTACATTTACACTTCTCCTTACTGCTGTCTAATGTCCTCTGTGCTGTTTGTGTGTGTGTGTATGTTTGTGTGTGTGTGTGAGTCTCCTGCTTTTACTCCTTCACCTCCCCTCTCAATAGACTCTCTAGGCAGCTGTAACCTGATCTCTCAGTGCAGCTACAGCCCATCTCCTCTACTCCACAGATTCTGAGTAAATAGGTAAAATGCAAGATGAAAGTGGAAAAGAGGCAGATAAATAGAGAAGGAAGCACTTTTCTCCAATAAAATATATTATAAAGTTTCTTATTGTTGCTTAGAGCAGTACTGTTGATTATGGAGGAAGGTATTAAAACGTTGTAAAAGCAAGTGTCAACCAATAGGAGTTTAGTTATAGAAAAATATACTTACCAAAAAAAGTCCTGTATTAGAAAAAATTAACTTTTAATAGTACTATGTTAAAAAGAGGGAGGTAAATACTAAATAATCAAACATGAACCAACCACCAATATGTCCAATACAGGACACAAAAACCTAAACTTAAATAAACGTTGCATAATATCACCACCTCTTAAATCGATATTATGCAAAGTTTATTTAAACAGGAAGCGCTATGGATCTATAAACTCAAAACATATGTACATTGGGGTTTGAATTTTAGGAATGATCTGTGGTGTTTCTATTAGTTTGTCTATCCGGTTTATGTCATGTGATCTTATTTGCATATCCTTATTGGTCAACATTATGATATATAAGTGTGGCACTTTTACAAGTGGTTGTAATATGATTAAGAGCACTGTGTGCTCGAAATGCGTCAGTCATGACTGAGAAGCTTTTTTAAATGTTTTTTCAATAAAATTTATATTTCTTTTATACTTAGAGCTGGAGACATATTTTCATTAAGGAGTACTTTGGATTATGCCGGTATAGAAGTAAGGCTGGGTTTGCACTGCACTAAGGTCCTGTTTGAAGCTCTGTTGCAGGTATAGAATTCCTTTAATTACCTAAAAAAGTATTCTGATGGATCCCACAATGGATCAGAAGGGAACATTGATGTAAATGTAGTAACTTGTGGACTGTTTCCTGATACACTTTCTTTGCCATACAAAGTAGTGCTATCGATCACGCTATTTTGTCTGGTACAAAGCAAACTTAAGTTCTAAACTTACTACGTTTGCATTGCTGTTTCCAATAGATTTATTGCAGGATCCTTCAGGATACCCTTTTAAGGTATCCAAACCTGAAAAATTTATAGCACCAGTTCCCACAATAGATGCAAGAGAACCAACAGTGCAAATGTAGTAATCTCTAGATGGTTTCCTGGAACACTTTCTGTGCCAGAAAAAGTAGTGCTTTCTGTTTGGTACAGAAAGCGTTTACAAGCAGGAAACAGTGCAAACATAGTCCAAAAGTGCATATGTCTGTACTGTTGTTCCCTATGGATTTGTCACTTAATTCTTCGGGATACCTTTTTCAGATATCCAAGTGGATACCCACAGAATGGAACTACAACGCACTGTGAACCCAACCTACTGTAATATACAGTGAACAAAAAGCTTATAACATTTGCATTGAACATAAAACAACCAAATATACATTTCTTCTGATGGGTCTCCTCTACATCTAGAAAATTTAGATGAACATTAGCAAACCCCCTCAGATTTGTAGGTTCAGCCAAATGTGGCAAATGTGCAAGTTTATAATGGATATGGGTTAAATAGCTTTCAGTCAAACTAGCACTTGGCTAACAACGATCGTGTATGTATGACCTGACTTTATTTTATTTGTCTTACATCAGTTTAGTTGAATTCTTCCAAATTACACTTGTACATTGTAAGATCTCTCCAATCAGTTCATGTTTGCTATGTAAGGCTGCTTGGCAAGAGACTGAGAGCAGGAGAATGGTAAAAATTAAAAAGGGAAAGAATTCCCCAGAGCTCTAAGGAAAGAGGGACATTACCTATAGCTACTATGTAGTTTTTTTAGTTGCTGTCTGTATAGTTGTATGGATTTAAAGAAGGATGTTTCTGTTGTAAAAGGAAGGTGTAAGCGCATGCATAATATTGCCACTGTAAGAAGCATTGAGCAAAGGGTGACATGTCTTTTAGAAGGGGACCTATAGTGGCTGCATAGTCCTGTAGCTCCTGTGTTAGGGACAGTCAGGGGCGCACAGGAAGACACAGACAGCGTGAGACCCTGACGCTGGGCCCAACCACTGTCCTTGTCTTTTATGGTGCCCGACTGCTTAATAGGTACACCCCAACCAGAAAACTGCAAACTGCACTGAACAATGTGAAACACAAGACGAAGACAGACAAACAGGAACACAATAAGGGAGAGTCAGGCAAGCAAAGTCAGCAACGTGCGGGAGGCTCAGTACAAAATCGGAAGACAGAAGAATAAACGGAAGACAAGCCAATTCAGTAACTAACAGGAGACGCAGTACAAAGTCAGGAGGCAGAAGAGTAGTCAGTAACCAAGCTAAGTCCAATAACTAAAGAGGCACATAAGAAGAAATGCACGCTAACAGTCATAAACAAAACCTATAGCAGGCAAGGGATAGAGGTATATCAGCCCTTATATACCTGCCAGAAGGGAAAAGGATGACGGTAATGAGTGGGAGTAACAGAAGACCTGATAGGAACAAAGGACTGTCAATCAACAGAAACCAACAAGAAGCAAGATTAACCAGTGGAGTGCTGGAAGATTCCTGGCCACGGACGTTGGGCAGGAATCAATTAAGAATGCAGGGAGGAAGACTGAGTTCCCACTAGTAAATACAAATGCAGTCATTATGTCAGAAACCACGGTTTTCGTCGCAAGGGCTGTGGCCGGCAACCAGAACTCAAAGCTGGGGGTCTTTCGGGCATGATCATGACATCCTGTCTGTATAGTGGTATAGATATAAACTAGGGTGGTTGTGCAGTAAGAAGAAGAAGGGGATTCATAAGATTTTACGATGAATAGAATTGGGTATAAGAATAGATGTAACTCCCTATCCTTTCTCTCTTACTCTTTGTCTTTCCAGAAAAATTGGAGTAAAATATTTGCCTTCCATCCATAATTTTAATGACTGCTCTAAAGCTTGTATTTAGCTATTACCTGTACAATGATGGTTGTATTATTGTATCTGAAACAGTTTTATTATGATGCTGATGAGTTACATGTTGGCATTATCCTTCTAAGCCCAAGGGAAGGGAAGTCCTTCAATAAAGGTTCCCTAGAGGTTACTTTCACATGTTTTTTTCCTCTCCTGAGTTTTGTAGAATGACTTTTTACAAGTTCAGGATTTTTTATTTTGGCCTCTTTTCCAGAGTTTTGCCTGGACATTTCTAGTTGTCTAAGTCATATGTTCCTGGCAATGAAGTAATTGGTCAAAAAGGAAAAATAAATATATAAAAAAAACAAAATATATTAATAAATAAAAAAGTTTCATGGCATATTTTAGAAACTGTCACAACTGTTGTGTTGTGGTTTAGAAGTCAGGTAGTAGTTTCAGGTCAAGTTATCATGGACTAATTTTAACCAATAGAGGATGTTAAACTTCATGGTTTGAAGAGACTTAGCTTTGGAAGTGTCCAACCTTAAAGGGGTTGTCTCACTACAAAGATTAGCCTTAAACATGTAAGGAGTTTTTCCAAATATACTACTTAATTTTTTTGGCTTTGTTGAGGAGATAAGAGAGATGTTATCAGCTCTGAATGCATACAAGTTTCTCTGGTTACCCCCTGCTTTCCACTTCTCTGTCTACTCGGTCTTACCTGATAGCAGGGATGATGACAGTTCCGGATGCAGGCAGCTGGAGAACAGTGTGTTATCTCAAACAAGTAAATAATCTCCTTTTGTTTGTTTACTTTGAGCTCTGTAGCTCTCTACACCTAAAGATAACATCTCCTGCTTTCATGTTTGTGCTTTTAGAAGAGCTATAAATGCTGAGCTGATATGTTTATCACTGACTTAGAAGCAGCCACAGCCTAACCAGGAAGAGAAAACATGTATGAATCTGAATCTGCTTTTTGCTCTGAAACAGTGTGATGAGAGCCATAATGATAATGTCATTCAGTGGTGGGCATGATGGTTAAGCAGTATTGATGATCTTCAGTGGGGTCATTGGTGTCCATAAAGTCTACTGGCTCTGCTAGAATGGCAGCCATAGTGTGCCACCCCTTTATTGCTGTCTGGCTGGGTGCTGTATGTCAGTCAGCTGAGAATCTCACAGATTGGCCTAGCACTTCACCTGACTCCTGTGATCGTTGTAGTTCTGTGGTTTTAATAAAGCTGTGGCTATTTTGACACCAAAAAAAAATGTGTCTTCAGTATATATTGAAGTTTAAGTTATAGTCATTTAGGTTGTATTAGGAGTGATGGTTTATCCCATACCCAAAAGTCAAGCATTTTTATACTGTACTTTGAAAAACTAAATGTTATATGAAAAACTGCATCATAGACAGAGAATATAGTGGAGTATAAACTTAGTTGTCAGTGTGAATATGCATTGGGTGTTGGCTGCAATGATTACATTTTCATATATAATATAATAGATTTACTTGCTTCCATCTGTGATGTAATTAAATGATTGTCTCACTGGAATTAGTTGTCTCATTTCCTTACTACATACAAAAGCACACAGACACAATTCAGTGGAAGCCAATTAAGAAAACAGGCAAAATAGCTACAGTATGTAACAAATCTATGGCAAAGAAGAATAAAAAAAAATTCCATTGCTGCATTTTTTCATTAAAACAGTACCTTAAAAAAAACTTTGTAAGGCTACATTGTGATAGATAAAGTAATGATGTTGCAGCAGAGACATAACTAGAATTCATAGAGCTACATAACAAAATCAGATAAGCCCCCGACCATTTATTAACAGCAGTTTTAGCAGGCTGCAAAACTATTCATGCGCCTTTAACTATCCTTCAATTTCAGATGTTACAGCCACAAACTTATAAATGTATTTTATTGATATTTTATCTGACAGAGCAACACAAAGGGCCACATGGACGAATCCCGCCGGGTCGAGGCGCCGTTTTCCGCCAGTTGTCCGGCGGAATCTGCGCCTGATTTATGTCGCGGCCGGGCGGCGCTCATACATATCATGTAAAGTCCGCCGCGCCTCGCCAGCGTATGAGGCGAAGTGCGGGGACATGGGCGCTGTGCGGCGCTGCGCCTATGCTTCGCTGTCCGAGGAAGTGCACACATACATGCGGGTAAAAGTCCGCCGCGCCTTGCCAGTGTGTGGGGTGCAGTGCGGGACTTAGGCGCCGTGCGGGACTGCGCCGAGAATCTGTTCAGATGCGAGACAGGCTGGAGCGGCGAGAAATCATTCCAGATGTCGGTGCGGAGTATGAAGCAAAATCGCCTTTATAAAGGCGTTCTACATTTTTTGGGTCTAAATCCTCCGTCCGAGGCGAAGTGAAACAGGATCGGAACATGCGAGGAAGCAGATCGAAGATCGCGACAGAAGTCTCGGCGCTCCGCTCCATGCAGCAGGAGTGTGATTCCCGAAAAAAACGCCTTTATAAAGGCGGAAAACAGTGTCAGAAAGGAGCTGAATGTACAAAATACACTTCTTAAAAAATAAAATCACTTTCCCAAACTTGAGAACGGCACAATATCAAGAAATATAATATTGGAACTTGCGGGAAATACAGTAATTCAAATCCTAAAACCTATTCTCATTGGTCGGCATAAACGGCCAATCAGAATCGGAGCGACAGTGGAACCATTAAAAGCTATGGGAAGAATTGACCAATCAAAATCCCGGCAGATAATTCAAAATACAGTAAAAATGCTGAAAAGAGCTGATTGGCTGAGATAACTGGCTTGGCTAGCTCAGCCAATCAGAATAAGGAGCCGACAAAGTCCTTCTAGGCATGGGAAGTTTAACCAATCAGAATACGAGCGACATAAGTCCCATTCTAGTCCTATGGGGAAGTTTACACCAATCAGAAATCCAGGGCGGATAATTCAAAAATACAGTAAAAAATTCTGAAAAGAGCTGATGTGCTGAGCTAGCGGGGTCCTCGGCTAGCCAGCCAATCCAGCGCGAGCTACTTCTCCCATTATACTCTAGGAGAGATGAGCGCACCCTCAAAATTCTCGCGCTCAGCGCCGGCGTCCATGAAGTATTATCCACAAATTATTTTTATACAGAGTAAACTCTCAGATAAAAGTCGCAGAACACTTTCTGTAAAAATAAAGGCAGTTAAAAACCCGAACACGCGTTCGTACGCCAGAGAACCGGCGCTACAATAGGGAATGCCAAAGAGAGAATTGCCGGAAAGACTGTAATTCAAATTGTTTAAGCTATTCTCATTGGTCGTGCATAAACCAGCCAATCAGTATTAGGATCGACAATGTCCCATTATAACCTATGGAGGAGAATTGACCAAATCAGAATATTAGCGACATGTCCCATTCTAGCCTATGGAGAAAAATGGAACCAATCATATTCAAAGGCGGGACAGTCCAAAATACAAGTAAAAAGAGCTGAAACGAATCTGATTGGTTTGACCAGTCAGCGGGGCTCGTCATCTTAGCCAATCAGAGCGCGACTACTAGTTCTCATAGATTCTATGGAGGGAAAAAGACAAGTCAGTAGACGCGCTCTGTGATTGGCATAATTTCAAAAAGGCCGCCGTAATTTGGAACCAATTTGAGAGCGAGCGACGCTCCGTATGGTTATTTTTTGTAATGCAATCTGATATCAAGCTGTATATGGCCGAATCACATTATAACACTACACAAGTGTCATGATGTGTATATAAAAGGGAATCCTATTATTTGGCTAACAAAAAAAAAATTAATTCCCTAAAAATCATGTTTATTCTTTATTTTCCGTTAGCCAAGGATCAATAGTATTGGAGGTGCATCGACAAATAAAGAAAAAAACATGATTTTAGGGAATTAATTAATATTTAACTATTTGTATTGTTTAGAGCCATACATCATTCGGTTATTCCTTTTATATACTTCATCGTGACAACTTGCGATGTTATAATGTGATTTCGGCATATAACAGATTGAGATTTCAGATTGCATTACAAAACCGAAGGAGCGTCGCTCGTCTCACGCCATTGGTCCAATTACGCGGCCTTTGAAATTAGCCAATCACAGAGGCGCTCTCAAATGTCTTTCCCCAATAGAACTCTATAGAAAGTAGCTCGCTCTCATGATTGGCTAAGCTTTGGACGAGCCCCCGCTGCTTCAACCCAAACAGCTCGTTCTGCCTTTTTACTGTATTTTGAACTGTCCCGCCTTTGAATATGATTGGTCCATTTTTTTCCATAGCTATAATGGGGCTTTGTGCCCGTATTCTGATTGGTCAATTCTCCTCCATCGGAGTAGAATGGACAATTTGTCCTCCTATTCTGATTGGTCAATTCTCCCTCCATAGCGTTTATAATGGGACCATTGTCGCTCCTATTCAGATGGCTGGGTTAAAGCCGACAAATAGAATACTTAAACAATTTGAATTACTGTCTTTCCTCCCGCAATTCTCTCATATGGCAATTCCCATGTATCGCCGTCTCAGGAGTCGACGGAAACGCGAGTGTTTCACAGCGTTAGTTTTTTTAAACTGCTTTATCTTTTTCAAGAAGTGATTCTGGTCTTTATCTAGAAAATGTTTTACACTGTATAAAAATAATTTGGTGTATTAATACTTTTATGCCGCGCGGCGCTGAGCGCCGAGCGCCGATATTTGATTGTGCTCCATCTCTCCATAGAGTATAATGTGGAGAAGTAGCTCGCGCTCTGTATTGGCTGAGAGCTAGCCGAGACCCCGCTAGCTCAGCCATCAGCTTCTTTCAGCATTTTTAAACTGTATTATTGGAATTATCCCGCCGGGATTTTTGATTGGTCAATTCTTCCCCATAGCTTTTAAAATGGTTCACGTCGCTCCTATTCTCATTGGACGGTACAGAAACCGGCCAATCAAGAATCGGAGCGACAGTGAACCATTAAAAGACTATGGGGAAAATTGCGACCAATCCAAATCCGACGGCGAGGGATAATTCAAAATACAGTAAAAAGCTGAAAAGAGCTGAATTTGGCGAGCTAGTCGGGTCTCGGCTAGCATCACAATCAGAGCTCGAGCTTACTTCTCCCCATTATACTCTATGGATAGATGATCACACTCAAATCTCGGCGCTACGGCCGCTCAGCGCCGCGGCAATAAAGTATTAATCACCAATTATTTTTATACAGTGTAAAACAAAGTCTCAATAAAGACCATAACAAACTACTTGAAAATAAAGCAGTTTAAAACCCGAACAACGCGTTCGCGCCGAGACCGCGATTACATAGGGAATTGCCATAGAGAGAATTGCCGGAAAAGACAGTAATTCAAATTGTTTTTAAGCTATTCTCATTGTCGGCATAAACCCACCATCAGAAAATAGGACGACAATTTCCCCATTATAACCTATGATGGAATTGAATCATCCGAATAGGAGCGACAATCATGCCCATTCTATCCTATGAGGAGAATTGACTCAATCAATTAATAGGAGACGAGCAAAGCCCCATTCTAGCCTATGGGAAAAAAAATGGACCAATCCATATTCAAATGCCGATGACAGTTTTCAAAATACAGTAAAAAGGCAGAACGAGCTGATTGGTTTGAAAGCAGCGGGCTCCGTCCAGCTAGCCAATCAGAGCGGATCTACTTTCATCATAGAGTTCTATGGGGAAAAGACATTCTGAGTATCGCTCTGTGATTGGCTAATTTCAAAGAGCCGCCGTATTTGGACCAATGTGAGAGCGAGCGACGCTCCCCCTAACGGTTGTTGTAATGCAATTCTGAATCAAACTGTACATGGCCGAAATCGACATTATAACACACACAAGTGTAGTCCACAATGTTATATAAAAAGGAATCCGAATAATTGGCTAACAAAAAAAAAATATTAATTCACCCCCTAAAATCATGTTTTTTTTCTTTTATTTTCGATGCCACCCATACTATTGGATCCTTGCTAACGAAATAAAGAAATAAACATGATTTTAGGGAATTAATTATTTTTTTTTCGTATAGCCCACATAATAGGAGTGAATCTCCTTTTTTATATACACATCATGACAACATGTTGTAGTGTTGATAATGTGATTTTCGTCCATATACATCTTGATAACAGAATGCATTACAAAACCCATAGGAGCGTCGCGTCGCTCGTCAACCCATAGGTCCCAAATAAACGAGCGGCCTGTTTTGTAAATTAGCCAATCACAGGCGCGCTCGATTGTCTTTTCCCCATAGAACTCTATGAGAAAAGTAACACGCGCTCCTGATTTGCTAAGCTGGACGAGCCCCCGCTGCTTTCAACCAATCAGCTCGTTTCTGCCTTTTTACTGTATTTTGAACTTGTTTTTTTTTCCCCCCCACCCCCCCCCGCCTTTGAATTGATTGGTCCATTTTTTCTCCACATAGGCTAGAATGGCGACATTGCGCACACTTTCTGATTGTCAATTCTCTCCATAGTTATAATGGACATTGTCGCTCCTATTCTGATGGCTGGTTTATGCCGACCAATGAGAAATAGCTTAAACAATTTGAATTACCGTCTTTCCGCAATTCCTCTCTATGGCGAATTCCCAAGTAGGCCGGCTCGCGACGAACATAGTTGTTCGGGTTGTTAACTGCTTGTAATTTTCAAGAAGTGTTTCTGGTCTTTATCTGAGAAGTTTACACTGTAATAAAAATAGATTTGTGGATTAATACTTCATGAACCGCGCGGCGCTGAGCGCAGAGATTGAGTGCGCTCAATCTCTCCATAGAGTTATAATGGTAGAAGTAGCTCGCTCACTGATTGCTTGATCTTGCCGAGACCCCGCTAGCTCACCAATCAGCTCTTTTTCAGCATTTTACTGTATTTGAATTATCCCGCCTGGTTTCTCTATTGTGTAAACTTCCCCTTAGGCTAGAAAGGGACTTTGGTCGCTCGTTATCTGATTTGGTCTAAAACTTCTCCATAGCCTAAATGGGACTTTGTCGCTCCTATTCTGATTGGCTGAGCTAGCCAAGCCCCCGTTATCTCAGCCAATCAGCTCTTTATCAGCATTTTTTACTGTTTTTGAATTATCCTGCCAGGGGATTGTGACTTGGTCAATTCTTCCCCATAGCTTTTTAATGGTTCACTGTCGCTCCGATTCTGATTGGCCGCGTTTTATGCCCCGACCAATGAGAAAAGGTTTTTAGATTTGAATGACTGTATTTCCCGCAATTTCCAAATATATTTCTTGATAATTGTGCCGTTCTCAGTTTGGGGAAAGTGATTTTATATTAAGAAGTTGTATTTTGTACATTCAGCTCCTTTTCTGACACTGTTTTACCGCCTTTTGATAAAGGCGTTTTTTTTCGGAATCGACACTCCTGCTGCATGGAGCGGAGCGCGAGACTCTGACGCGATCTTCGAACTGCGCTTCCACGCATGTTCCGAACCTGTTTCACTTCGCCTCGACGGAGGAATTTAACCCAAAAAATGTAGAACCCTTTTTATAAAGGCGATTTTGGCTTCATACTCCGCACCGACATCTGGAAAGGATTTCCTCCGCCGCTCCAGCCTGTCTCGATCTGAACAGATTCTCGGCGCAGTCCCGCCCGGCGCCTAAGTCCCGCACTCACACCACACACTGGCAAGCGCGGCGGACTTTTACCCGCATGTATGTGTGCACTTCTCGGACGCGAAGGCATAGGTCGCAGCGCCGCACAGCGCCCATGTCCCCGCCACATTTGCCTCATACGCTGGCGACGAGCGCGGCGGACTTACATGATATGTATGAGCGCGCGCACCGGCCGCGACATCAATCAGGCGCATGATTCCGCCGGGAAAAACTGGCGTAAAACGTCCGCCTCCGACCCGGCGGGGATCATACATGGTGGCTGTTTGTGTTGCTCAGTCAGATAAAAATAATCAATAAAAAAAATCACATTATAAGTTTGTGGCTGTAATCATCTAAATTGAAGGATAGTCTAAATGCGCATGAATATTTTTGCAGCCTCATAAACTGCTGTAATAACTGGTCGGGTGCTTATCTGATTTTTGTTATTTAGCACTATGAATTGCTAGTTATGTCCTCTGCTGCAACATCATTACTTTTATCCTTCACAATGTATCCTTACAAGTTTTTTTTTTAAGGTACTGTTTTAATGAAAAAATGCAGCAATGAATTTTTTTATTCTCTTTGCCATAGATTTGTTACATACAGTAGCTATTTTTGCCTGTTTTCTTAATAGGCTTCCACTGAAATTGTGTCTGTGTGGCTTTTGTATTATAAGGAAATGAGACAACTAATTCCCCGGGGAGACAATTTATTTAATTACATCACAGTGGAAGAAAATTAAAAATTTTTTATATTATAAAATGGGAAAAAGGGAATCAAAGCAGCCAACACCCAAAAGCATTTTTCACACTGACCCAAAAATTTATAATCCACATATTCCCCTGTCCCCATGATGCAGTTTTTTCCAAAAAAATTTTGTTTTTCAAAATACAGTATAAAAATGCTTTTACCCCTTTTGGGGATGGGGTTTTAAAACCTACTCCCTAATACAACCTAAATTTACTATAACTTAAACTTCAATATAAAATGAAAGGGCACAAATTTTTTTTTTTGGGGCAAAATAGCCACAGCTTTTTTTAAAACCCCAAAAATACAACGATAAAAGGATTTGGTGAAGTGGGTTTTGGCCAATCTGTGGAGATTCCAAACTGACTGACATAAAACCCCAGCCAGACAGGAATTTAAAAGGGGTTGGGGAACCCCTATGGCTGGGCCCTTTACAGAGGGCCCGTAGGGCTTTTAGGACCCCCAATGAAACCCCACCCGAAGATACTCAACAGCTTAACCATTTAAGGGCCCCCCACTAATGACCAAATTTTCATTTTGGGCCCCTCATCACACTGTTTAGAGCAAAAAGCAATTTCGGGTTAACATGTTTTTTCTCATTTCCCGGTTAGGCTGTGGTGCTTCAATCCCTGATAAACATAAACAAAACTCAGCATTTTTTTAGCTCTTCTTTAAAAACAAAACATGAAAGCAGGGGGATGTTTAATTCCTTTTTTGGTGTAGGAAGGGCTACAGAGCCAAATAAACAAACAAAAAAGGTTAATTTAAAAATTTTTAGAAAAACACACTGTTCCCCCACTCCTGCAAAACCGGGAAATGTCCCTATCCCTGCTATCAGGTAAACCGAGTAGACAGAGGGAATTGGGAAAACAGGGGGGTAACCAGAGGGAAAATTGGTTTGCATTCAGAGCTGATAAACATCTCTCTTTATCACCCAAAAAAGCCCAAAAAATTTAAATTTGTTTTTTTAAAAAATTTGGAAAAACTTCTTTTTTTTTTTTTTTTTCCAAAGTTTTTTTAAGGGCTTATTCTTTTGGGAAGGGGGGAGACAAAACCCCTTTTTTTAAGGTTGGACACCTTTTCCCAAACTAAGTCCCCTTCATACCATGAAGTTTTAAAATCCTTATTGGTTAAAAAATTAGTCCCCTGAAAAACTTGACCTGAAACTTTTACCCGCATTTTAAAACCCAACACAAAAAGTTGGACAGTTTTTTAAAATTTTGCCCTGAAACTTTTTATTTATTAATATATTTTTTTTTTTTATTAAATATTTTTTTTTTCCCCTTTTTACCAATTTTCTTTTATTGCCCGGAACATATTTACTTTGCAAAAATGGGAAAAATCCAGGCCAAAAAAATCTGGGAAAAGAGGCCAAAATAAAAAACCGAAATTGTAAAAAGTCATTTTTACAAAACTCAGGGAGGAAAAAAAAATGTGGGAAAATAACCCCTAGGGGAACCCTTTTTTTGAAGGGCTTCCCCCTTCCCTTTTTGGGGTTTAGAAGGATAAAAGCCAACATGAAAATCATTTTAGCAAACATAATAAAACTGTTTTTAGAAAACAATAATTCAACCATTTTTTGTAAAAAGGTAATAAACCCAAAATACAACTTTAGAGGCCCGTCCCCTTTAAAATTATGGTTTGGGAAGGGGAAATATTTTTACTCCCAAAAATTTTTTGGAAAGACAAAGAGTTTTGAGAGAAAGGATAGGGGGGTTACCAAAACTATTCTTTAAAACCCCAAAATTTTATTCATCGAAAAATCTTTTTGAATCCCCCCCCTTTTCTTCTTACTGCACAACCAAACCCCCAAATTTAATCTTTACCATATAAAAGACAGGATTCTTTACAATGCCCGAAAGCCCCCAGCTTTTTAAATTCTGGTTGCCGGCCACCCGCCCTTCGACGAAAACCCCCTGGGGTTTTTGACATAAGACTGCCCTTTGTATTTACTAGTGGGGGAAATCCCGCCTTTTCCCCCCGCATTCTTAATTGATTTCCCGCCCCCGTCCGTTTGGCCGGGAAACTTCCAGCACTCCCCGGTTTTAAACTTGCTTTCTTTTTGGTTTCTGTTTTTGAAAGTCCTTTTTTTCCCCATCAGGTCTTTTTGTTACTTTCAACCCCTTTTCTCCCTTTGTTTTTCTTTGGGAGGTTTATTTTGGGGTTTGATGACCCCCCTTCCCCCTTGCCCCGTATAGGGTTTTTTTTCGGGCCCGTTAGCGGGCCCCCTTTTGCTTTGTGCCTTTTAGTTTTTGGGCTTTGCTTGGGTTTCTGAAATACTCTTCTGCCTTGACTTTTTACTGCGGGCACCCGCTAGTTCTGAATTGGGTTGTCTTCCCTTTATTCTTCTGGTTTTTCCGATTTTGTACGTGCCCCCCCACCGTTGCTGACTTTTTCTTTCCTGACCTCCCTTATTGGGGGTTTCCCGTTTGGGCTGTCTTCGGGTTTTGGGGTTTTATAAAGGGACAGTGCCCGTTTGCAGTCCTTGGGGTTTGGGGGCCAAAAACCCAAAATTTAAAGGGGTCGGGGGAAACCATAAAAAGACAAGGACATGGTTTGGGGCCCCCCGGTTTTGGGGCTCAGTGTCTGTTTTTTTTCCCGTGCCCCCTGACTTTTCCCTTAAAACAGGAGCTAAAAGGACAAGCAGCCACTATAGGTTTCCCCCTTCCCAAAAAACATGTCCCCTTTTCCTTTAATGCTTTTTTACAGTGGCCCAAAATTATGCATGCCTTACCCCCTTTTCCCTTTTTCAAAAGAAACATCCTTTTTTTAAATCCCATACAACTTAAAAAGACAGCAAACCCAAAAAAAAAAACATTAGTACTTAGGTAATGTCCCCCTTTCCTTAGAGTCTGGGGAATTCTTTCCCTTTTTTAATTTTTACCCTTCTCCCTGCTCTCAGTCTCTTGCCAAGGGAGCTTACATAGAAACCCTGAACTGATGGAGAGATCTTACAATGTACAATGTAATTTGGAAGAATTTAACTAAACTGATGTAAGACAAATAAAATAAAGTCGGGCAAACCTAAAACATCGTTGTTCCCAAAGTGTAGTTTGACTGAAAGCTATTTAACCCATATCCATTATAAAACTTGCACATTTGCCACATTTGGGGCCTAAACCCTACAATCTGAGGGGGTTTTTCCCAATGTTTTCTAAATTTTTAGATGTAGAGGAACCCATCGAAGAAATTATATTTGGTTTTTTTTTTCAATAAAATTTATAACTTTTTGTTCACTGTAAATTCAGAGGTTGGGTTCACAGTGCTTTAGTTCCATTTTGGTATCCACTTGGATATCTGAAAAAGGTATCCCGAAGAATTAAGTGACAAATCCATAGGGAAAAACATAAAAGACATATCACTTTTGGACTATGTTTTCACTGTTTCCGCTTGGAAACGCTTTCTGTACCAAACAAAAGCCCTATTTTTTTTGCACAGAAGTGTTCCCGGAAACCATCTGGATTACACATTTGCTGTTGGTTCTCTTGCATCTATTGTGGGAAGGTGCTATAAATTTTTCAGTTTGGGTACCTTTTAAAAAGGGTATCCTGAAGGATCCGCAATAAATCATTGGAAACAGCAATGCAAAAAGTAGTAAGTTTAGAACTTAAGTTTCTTTTACCCAAAAAAATACGTGACGATAGCACTACTTTGTATGCAAAGAAAGTGTATCAGGAAAAAGCCACAATTACACATTTAAAATCAATTTCCTTCTGCCATTGTGGGATCCTCAAATACTTTTTTTTGGTAATTTAAAGGAATTCTAACCGCAACAAGCTTTAAACAGGACCTTTTGTGCAGTGCAAACCCAGCCTTACTTCTATACCCGGGAAATCCAAAAAACTCCTTAAAAGAAAATATGTCTCCAGCTCTAAGTATAAAAGAAATAAAATTTTATTTTAAAAAACATTTTTAAAAAAGCTTCTCAGTCATGACTGACCATTTCGAGCACACAGTGTCTTAATTGTAAACACTTGTAAAAGTGCACACTTATATTATAATGTTGAACCAAAAGGATATGCAAATAAGAAACCAGACATAAACCGATAGACAAACTAATAAAACACCAAGAACCCTTCCCAAAATTCAAACCCCAATGTACATATGTTTTGAGTTTATAGATCCCTAGCGCTTCCTTTTTAAAAAAACTTTGCATAAAATCGATTTTAAGGGGGGGTGGATAATTTAATTTCGCAACCCCTTTTTTTTTAAAATTTTTGGTTTTTGTGTCCTTTTATTTGGACATATTTGGGGGTTGGGGTTCCCTGTTTGATTATTTAGTATTTTTCCTCCCTTTTTTTACATTTTTTCAAATTTAAAAGTTAATTTTTCTAATTTCAGGGGACTTTTTTGGTTTTAAGGGATAATTTTTTTTATAAACCCAAACTCCTTTTTGGGTTTAAACCTTTGCTTTTTTACAACGTTTTAATACCTTCCTCCCTAATCAACCAATACTGCTCTTTAAACAACAATAAGAAAACTTTATAAAAAATAAAATTATTGGAAAAAGTGCTTTTTTCTCTATTTATCGCCTCCCTTTTTCCCCTTTCATCCCTTTCCCTTTTACCTTTTTTTTTTTTACTCAAAATCTGTGGAGATTTTGAGGAAAATGGGCTGTAGCTGCACTGAGAGATCAGGTTACAGCTGCCCAGAGAAATTCCCATTGGGGAGGGGAGGTGGAAGGGTTTAAAAGTAAACAAGGGGAGGGCCAAAACACCACACACAAACCATACACACACACCAAAAAAACACAAGAGGACATTTTGACAGCAGTAAGGAGAATTTGTAAAAAAGTACTCCTTAAACACTGAGAAAAAAACAAGCTATATAGCCCAAACACCATTCCGTGTTTTTTTTTTCAATCAGTTTTTAGACTCACAGGGTGCTCGCCCAAATTAAAACTGTCTTTAAACCCCCCACCATACTGCCCACTTTCCCCTTTTCTTATTTTTCCAATAGACCAAGTGTTTCAGATGCTTTAAAAATTTCCCCCAATTTCCCTTTGTAAAGTTTAGAGTGAATTTAACGATAGGAGAAGAAAAGAAAAAGAAGGAGGAAGGAAAACATTTTTTTTCCCTCAAGGGAACAGTGGTCCCTTTTTCAAAATTAATGGGGTTTCCCAAAATGCCCCCCCTATGTTTGAAAACCTTTTATGTGGAAATTATAATGTTATGGGGAAATTAGTAATTTGGGTTTTTGGGGCCCCCAAAAATTTTACCCCCAAAATAATTAAACATTTAAGATTTAAGATAAAATTTAAACCCAAAAAATCTAATAAAAGACAAACAAATCCTTATAAATAATAATTTTTTAAAGAGTGTGGGAAAACACTTATCTACAAACAAAGTACCCGAAAAAAAGGGGAAAAAAGGGGGTTCACCTGGGTGCCCAAAGGAGCTGTTAATTTCCCGGCACATGTGAAAAAGTTAAAGGGACAGAACCCTGTATACCGCACGTACTGTAGAGAGGGGATCACTAGACCCCAATCACTGCAATGCACTTCACTCATACCCAAGGGTTTACAAGTAAAATGTTCATGATAATTTGGTGGAAACCCTGTCTGGGACATTTTTTCTTGAAAAACCCCACTCAAATATGATATCCCAGGAAAAGACCCTTTTTATGGTTTTAAAATATTTTTTCCTAGGGGGGCATTGTTTAAAATTTAGGGAAACACTTTTTTAAATTTAAAATTTTTTTATGTTTTTCTTTTACTATGGATTCATGAAAACTGTTTAATAAAGGGGTAAACTTTTAAAATAAAATTTTAATTTTAAAGACAGAAATAAAAAAAAAAAAAAGAATAGGAGAACAAAAAAGTGTCAGTTGAAAAAACTGGAAAAATTTTTTAATAGAGCAAACACAAACAATCTGTAAAATTTAATTCTTAAAAAAAAAATTTAGGGGGGAGGAAGGGTGGGGGCTGTAGTTTTTTGGGAAAAAAATTTTTTTTTAAAACCGCAAAAAAATTTCCCCGGAGAAAAGTAATTTTTGAAGAAGTGGGCAGGGCTGTTTCTTTACTCAAAATGGCAAAAAAATGTATGTATCCTTTGTTTTTAAGGATACGGGAATGCATTTTTGGCCTTTAATAGTAAAATGGAAACCATGATTGGGAATCAAAAACACAGCTAAAAACAAAAGGTCCAGTTAAAAAGGGGAAAAAAATTACTGGCTTGTCCTCACCCCCCTTTTAGGGCTGAAATTTTTCCTTTCCCCATTTTTTTTTTAAAGGGCTAAAAACCGAACCCGCTAAGGATATTACATAAATATTGAAAAAAGGGGAAACATAAAAGGGGTTTCCCGGGAAAAAAAACCATAAACTTTGCAGAAAGAATTACTATATATGATTTTTTTTAAAATTTTTTTTTATTTTTTAGGCGCCATTTTAAATTTAGGGCACTGACAAGCCAAAAAGGGTTTAGGTAAATAAAAAAAGACAAATACAAAAACATTAAGTTTAAAACAAATGATAGGGGAAAGGAAGGGGGACCCTGCCAAAGAGAGCTTACAATCCCACAAAAAGAAAGGGGGAGACAAAAAAGGTGGGGGCCCGGGGAAGGGGGTAAAAATTTTTTGGGGGGCAATGGCAGAAGGGGTTTTAGGCTATTCCAAAAAGGATGAGTTTTTAAGTCACTAAATGAAACTATAAAAAGGGGGATGTGATGTGTTGTTTTTTAGGAGTTTCAGATTATGGGATTTCATGGTAGAAAATCTTGGTCGGGTGTGTTAAGGAGCTGACAAGGGGGAAGAAACCCGAGAAAAGGTTTTTTTGAGGGGGGCGGAGGGGAGGTTTTTGCCCTATTAAGGGAGAGGGTGTGGGGGGGGAGGACACAGGGAGTGGGAGAGCCCCTTTTATTTCTTGTTAGAAGCCCGATGTTCCCCGGGGTCCGCCCCGGGGGCCCCTTTCTTTCCCCCCCCCGGGCCCCAGGGGGTCCGGTGCGGCGGGCTGCAGCTGCCACGACCACCCCCCTCCCCTTCCCCCGGGATCAGCGCCGTCCCCTTACCGTCCCCGGGTCCGGTGAAAAGCTGTCCCCCCCCTGTCCCCAGCCCGCGGGGGCGCGGCCCTTTTGCTTTTGGGGACGCCCGCGCCGGCTTCTCTAAAATTTAAAAGGGCCCGCGCCCCGATAATTGGTCAATTATTTAGGCGCTGGTTCTATTTTAAACGGTACGCCCCCTGCACTTCCCGCCTCCGTTTTGGGGTGCTTAGAGAAATGTTTGGTTTGTCCCTTTGTGTCCGTATTGCTTCCCGT